>KV725009.1:486-24225 GCA_000500205.2 Phytophthora lateralis
AGAACGTATCTCAGACTGTACCTCATCTTGCTGTGGTTCAGAGCGACTACTAAAGATACTGAACCAAGATCATCCACTACCAATGCCCAAGTCGTGCGCTGGAAGCCCCAAGAGTCTGGATGTCAAGTACATCCTGAATCCTGAATCCTGAATCTTGAACCCTAAATCCGACTCCAGAATACCAGAATCTTGACGGCTGACCACCGACTACTGACTTCGAAGACAATGGTACGACATCAAGTGAAACGCAATTGAACTACCACCAAAGAATCCAGCAGAACTGTCGAGTCGACACTTTTGAAGCTACGAAGACAATGTACCCAGACCATACTGAAGCGAAGACAATTTGACCCAAGCCATAGTGAAATCAAGATAAATCACCCAGAGCCGAGATCTAGAAAGAATTGACATTTTAAGGCCTACAGCCAACAACAGAGTTTGTTTTACCCCGTACTGCGCAAGTGACTTCGGCCAAGCCTGCCGACGGAAATACAGAGGACCCGAGACTACGACCGCGATACAATAAGGGGCGCTACGACCATTAAGGACGGGTCGTCTGTGACATCTCCACCTCATAACATCAAGTCCAGTTAGGTGGTGACCAGAGACGCTCCGGCATCCTGGGTTGACCCACCTATTTCATATTCTAGTTGGGTCGCTAGCGTGCTGGTGTTTGCCCATTTCATATTCTTGTGGTATTCTGGGTGACTGATCAGCAGTTGTCCCCCGAATTGATAGTTTAACTGCTGTGTGTATCGATTGACTACTGTAATTGATAGTTTCTCTCTTAATTGAGAGTGGTGCGCGTTTTGTACGAGTATTCAGACTGACTAGGTGTCTGGATTGTAAGACTCGAGTGAGCCTAGCGAGGGACCCACCGTCCAAGGGTCGAAAAGAATAAGTGATGGCTATTTGTATTGTATATAACTCTGTATTTGTTGGCTATTGGTATTTGGGGTGCATCCTGGGTAAAGGTGCATCCTGGATTTCCGATACTCTGGGTGTGAAAGCCAGACTACACTCTGCCTTTCTGTCGTTGAAGGTGCATCCTGACGTGGACGTACACTCGGCACAACTTCAAGGCCACAAGCTCGGTGAAGGGCCGTTTCGTCAAAGACAAACGAGCCGACAGGGATTCCGCAAGGTACCCACGCCACCAAGAACCCAAGGTTTCGCTTCGCGGTGGAATCTTGGACACTTGTTGACTCCTACTAGTCTTCCCACTTCAAATCCGGGAGGAGGAGTTCCTGGAGCGCACTATACGAACCCCCCTGGGCGGTAAAGGTTTCATCGACCTCGCCACAAAAAATTCCCGGTATTTGAATAGCGTATCGCAGGGTAGGGTGCAGTCCAAGTAGGTTAAAGAGCATCTGAATCGTGTCTTGTGAGTAGCGCGGATTCTCCCTGCCCTGCGTCGCTCTTGCTCCGACGTCGTCACGCCTAGTCCTCGGGCGCACGGCGTTATCAGAGCGGCGTTTCCTCGGTTGTGCACGGCGTTATTAGTCCAGTGCGTTCTTCGTCTTCAGCGTCGGATTATCAGGCGGCGCGTGTACGGTATCGTTTAACGTGTCCCTCCTATTGGGCACGGGGTGTTGAGGGTTGAGTACACCGATCCAGCAGCGAACGACGGGGCCGATTTATCTTGGGGCTCTTCTCGGTCGGGGTGCTTGCTCTTGGAACGAAGGAAATCCACTTGCGTATCACAAAAAGAATTAGGGACTGAGCCTTATGTTGTCCTATCCTATCTGTATCTCCTTCGCAATTCGTTGACCTTCGGACTCTTTACCTATCGCTTCCTGTCGTGCTTGCGCATCGTCGTCGCCCTGATTTATTCCTGATCGCGTGATTGGGTTTCCAAATTGGTGTCCATCATGTTGCTAGATCGGGGGTTTCTAGATTGGGGCCGTAGATCGGGGACATAGACGTTGCCCTGGGTCGGGGTCTCGTTGGGTCCCAGGCGTGCCTCAGGCTTGAGTGCTGACGGGGCCTGACCGTTAGCCGATCAGGGTCCGTCTTTCCTGCGGAAACTTCCGTACCGAGTCGACCTCCATCAATCGCTTTGTCCGTCGTTGCCGATCCGGGTTGGGTCGCCTTCTGACAGACCGCTTCTCCACATCCGTCCCGCTGGTGCGTGTGCACACTCCCCAGGTGAGTGCATCGTGACAGAACCCATTCCTACCGTCACCCTGCTCACCGTCCCGCCATGCATTGGGTTGTGTACTTTTCCCAGCCTGCCTTGTCATGACCTCGTCCCGCGACGGATACTGCGATAACACAGAGTCGTTGGACACTGGGGATTTGGCCTCCACTCGATGCGCGATCTGTACTTCCGGCAGGCGTCCGCTCGCGATTCCAAGGCCGTCCTCCGTGCGCATTCCCGCCCCAGGCGACCCCTTTCCGTCGGCTGGTGCGTTGATCAACGACGCCAACGTGCTGGAGAACGACGCGCATTTGTTACGCACCCAGTTGGAGAGGTCGGCGGTCACGAACGCCGGGGTTGCCGTACATGCCGCCACCCTGCACGATCGCAGCCTCTCTATCCTTCGGGGGCGCGTGAAGGTTACGACTTGGTCACGTCCACCGTAAGTCGCCTAGCTGATCGTGCGGAGAGTCTGAAGTCGGAAAACACCCAGTTGTATTAGAGCATGGACGCTCTCCGAACTCAAACCGGCCACGCTGAAGAGTGGGAGACCCATGTCCGCGTGCTCGAAGACTCCACCTGCGAGCAGGTGCAAGATTTGCAGGATCCGTTGCGAGAGGAGCGCGCGCGGGTTGCGCAGTAGTCCATGCGTCTCTCCAGTTGTCGGCCGTGCGTCGGGGGCTCACGACGGTGCAGAGACATCTGTCGACCGCTGTTTTAGAGCGCGACGAGGCCAGTCGCGTTGCCGACCACGCTGGTCCGGATCGCGACGCCATGGCGGAGGAGCTGCGCGTCGCGCGGGTTGCCCTCGCGCAGAGTCGCCGTGAAGCTGAGGGAGCGCGCGAGCTGAACCAACCTCTCCAGACCGACCTACAGCGTGTCAACGCGCTTCTCGTTGCTCACGCCGAGGAACATCGGCGTGATGTCGCGCGAATTCGCGACCACGAGGCAGCAATCTCGACAGTCGAGTCAGCACGCGTGACGGCTCAAGCAGAAACCGCGCGGGCGCAAGCTGAGGAACTCCGCGCAGCATCCCGGTCCGAGAATTACCGTGTGGGTCTATTCGCGTCCCGTCAAGCTGATTCCGACTTGCGAAGCCGTTATCAGACTTGCTTGCACCAGTTGGGCACGCGGGTCACCGAGCTGGAGACTCAAGTGGACCAGGTCGTGCGCGAGCGCGACGAACGGGCGGTAGTGTAGCGACGGCTATTGCGTGATGCCCGACTAGGCCGCGAGTTGACCTGTTGCGTACTCGACGCTCTGGTAGCGCGTCTAACAGCCAGGGATACTTCTGCTGGCGGATCTCTGGACATTATAGATCTCATACAGACGTTGGAAATCGACGCCGAGTCCGCTGCGAACGCGGACATCCTCATGCCGCCTGATGACGAGAGCCAAGCCCGTGACGACACAGGCGTCCCCGCCGTGGCTGCCCCAACGCCGCTGTCACAGAGCCCTGCCGCCTCGCCTCCTGGGCCTACGTCGACTGGTCAATCTCGTTTCCGCGCATCCGCGTCATGTAACCCGTCACGGAGACGTCGGCCGTCTAGGCCGGGCGGGCCTTAGCCTCTGCGTCGCACTTGCCCCCTGTCTTACCAGCCGACATCTCAGGGCACCCCGTTCTTCAGACGAAGCCCACGTTCGTCGACGGTAGCGGACACGGCCGTCTCGGATAGTGCGGCGGCCGAACAAGCTGACCGCTCCTCGACGACGACCTCGGGAAGTGCTTTGCGAACGCTTCACGACCTCTCTTCAACTTCGGAGTCGTCCGATAGTGCGTCTCGTGCCCGTTCGCGTCGAACGAAGCGTCGTCGACTGCGAAGACGCGCTTCGCAACCCAGATGTGCTTCTCGGGCAAGTCACGATAGCGTGGGCGGTGGCTCCGCGCCCAGCAGCGACGGTAACAGTTCGTCATCATCATCCTCCGGCTCCGCGTCTTCCCGTCCGTCGCCTTCCGGTAGTTCGTCGTCCCACACTACTTTCCTCGTCACCTTCGGTGGAGTTTCTGGTGCGCCGTTATTGTCCCCGGTTATTCCCCCCAGTGCGGGACCAGCCCGAGTGGCGCCACCGGCGTCCAGACGCTCGCCGCGATCTCCGTGCAGACACTCCGTGCTGCGCTCTTGTCACCGCCTGGTTGGATCTTCTCCGCCGTCTGCGGGTCCGCGTCCTACACCCTGGAACGAGTCCCTGTTGACGCTTGCCAATGTCGAGGCGTTGTACGTAACGCGGCCGTGGAGTTATTTGACGCAGCGCGTGGAAGCCCTAACTTTCGGCGTGGGTGACGCGTCCTTCCAAGCTTTTCTGGCCCGCTACACGCTCCATCTCAGCAACTGGGCTCAGGCCTACTGGGAGGTCAACTAGGCACGGTAAGCCCGTGCCTAGTGGAGTGGAGTGGAACACGTGGCGTCGCCGCCGCAACTCCCGTCGTTCCCATGCTGGCGACCACTTGGCCAGCGTGCTGCAGCTTGTCGTCGAGCTGTTTCGACGTGGGCACGCGGATCTGGACTTGCTCCTCGACCCTCTCATCCGCCATTTCCCGTCGAAGCGATCAGTGGTGGGGCGTTGGTATCCGGGCTTGCAGCACACGAGGACGCCGACGCTCAGGAACCCTAGCGCCGATTCTTCAGGACCCCGCTGGTCGCGAACCGTCGGTGCACGGTGACGTGTGAGCACCCGGCGTATTCTCTGCCGCGTCTAGGAGGTAGGTTCATCGAAGAAATCTAGGGTTAGGAGGCGGCGTGCACCTCATAGGGGAAACTTTGCGTAATCCAACTCCGTCGTTTCTCTTCACTTCTGCCTCCGTCTCCGTTTTCTTCTGTGATCTTTTTTTATGGGACGAGCTTCCGTCGACATATCTTCGGCATACCGGCCGGTCCTCCAGACTTTTCTCAACCGTCACTTCTCAATCTGGCCACTTCCAGACACAAGCGTTTCCCGTTCCTCCCACCGGCGGCCTCTCCGCCGACTTCGTCCGAGTATCCCGACGTGCCCCGATCTCGCCATGCCCAGACGCGGGGTTCCTCTCCAGTCCTGCTTTCGACGGCCATTCCGTTGACTTATGCCGCGCATACCTCGCCGCGGCGGGCTCCGCCACTATGGCCTCCGTCGCACCCGCGTTCTCGTGCGATTGCATGAACCAGTTCTGGCCTGTGCGCTGTCGCAAGAAGTCGTACAACAGCCACAGTTGATATCCTGTTCGTCCACCCAGGTCGTGTCGGGGTGTCCCTTCCACTTCATCTCGAACTCGGGTCGGGTTCCTCCATATCGCGCAGCACGTCCGTCGCGCACATCCAGGATCCGATCTACTACGTATACGTCTTCCCTAAGATCGCGCGCCCCCCAGCTGTCTTCCGAGAGGAACTCTTCGTCGAAGACGAAACGCGCGTCTGCCGACACCGTCAACGATAACGCGGTCGCGACGGGAACTGGCGGACGGGTTTCAACTTGGAGATGTGTACAGTCGAATACAGCTGGTATGGCGTGCCCACGAGCTCGGTAACGCGGAACGGGCCGGGCCACATGTGTGCGAGCTTACGCGCGTAGCCCGGTTTAACCCGATCCAGATACAACCACACTCGCGAGCCCGCTTCGATCGGGTGTTCCGTCGCGACCTCGTTCTGGAGGCGGGCGCCTGGGTCGACCGCTTCACCGATCAGCTCCAATGCTTGTGCTCGTGCTGTCTTGTAGTGCAGCTGGATTCGCAGACTCCAACGCTTGGCGTCCACGTCACGGTGCGACGTATAGCCGACAGCCAGCGATGCTTCTAACGTAGATCGGGGGTCCCAACCGTGCACAAGATAAAACGGGGTTTCGTTCCTCGTGCGATCGTGGGACGCGTTCAGTGCGAAGGTAAGTCGCTCAGCGTATTCATCCCAGTCTCGTTGATCGACGTCCACGATGTAGATTTTAATCGCTCTTGTGATCGTCTGGACCATGCGTTCCGCAGCGCAGTTAGCTTGCGGCCGATACGCGAGCGACGCCGCTGTCTCTGACCCATCAACTTGTTGAACGCCTTGAAGAAGTCAGTCATGAAGCCTGGTTCTCGGTCATACCGGATGGCTTCGCTTGCCCTGAATCGTTGGAAGACCGATCCTTCATACGTTTCTGCTACGGTCTGCGCTGTTCTGGAGCTGTTCGCTTTCACGATCGCGAAACCCGTGAACAAATCGACCCATACGAGAAGCTCGGTGTTCCCCTTGCACGACGCAGGTAGCGACGGGACGTAATCCATGGCTATAACTTGGAACGGGTATATCGCCATGATGTTGCCCAGATACTCACTTTGGATGTTCGGCCTTCTCTTTCCAGCTTCACAGCCGGTGCACTCGCCGACGTAGCGTTTCACGATGCGGAATTTCCCGGGCCAGTGAAAGTGGCTTCTCAGCTGTTGATAAGTCCGGCCAATTCCCTGATGGGCCGCTTCCAGACTCGCGTGATAGTGACACCCTCCTAATGGAACGTTTCCGGGACGATCAGCTTCATGATGGTATCTCGATCCTCGGCCGACTCGTCGCCTCTCGCGTGGTAGTAGAGCAAGCCTCCTTCGCCTTCTTCGTACTGGTGCGCGATCTCGCTACAATTCCTCGCGCCGAGAGAGTTGTCCTAAATCCCCGCTCAGGGTCTTATCATAGAACTCGCCCCGAACCTCCTGAATTCACTCTCCGCGTAGACTTCAGCGACATCATCGGCCGTCGTCGAACTCATGGGTTTACACATTTCAAATTCTGTAAAACATGTCCTGAAATAAGAGCGAAAGGTGTTTCCACGATCTGACTTAGGCATGTGCGTCACAAAGTCCATAGACACTACTTCGAACGGTAGTCTGTGTTCAATATTTCCAGGCGAGGGTCCAGGATTTGGGGGCGCCCATTACCACAGGCGCCGTCCACACATTCCTCAACCAGTTTCTGGACATCGGCATACATACCGGACCAGTAAAAATCAGAACGAAGCTTCTCATACGTTCGCGTGATCCGTGGTGTCCGCCTTGGAAATCCTCGTGTGCGTAGTGCAACATGTCAGAATGCAGGATCCTTGGCACAACTAATATGAGTTCATCGACCATGTCGCGTGGCCTATCTCTGGTAGACCGACTCTAGCGATAGATGACTTCCCGAGAGTCAAGCACAAAATCATCGGCGACTTTGGCAAGCTTCCTGGTTTGGGCATGTGACATATCACCCACATCACCCTTCAGGAAACGCTTGAGTTGCATCAGCAAAGTGTCCTTATCTTGATGCAGCTTGATGCGTCGCCATCGTTCCGCTTGGTATTTAATCGGGCCCATCGCATCACCGGGATCTGACTCACTCTGCGCTCGTGCACGAGTCACGGCGACAAGCACCTTGGCAGCTAGTGGCAGAGGTGCGGACTCTGATCCAGGAAGATTCTTGGAATCAGCATCCTGGCCGTTGTCATTCTGCACCGCCGCATCCAGGAATTCAGCGGGTTCCATCAGCTTCTCGTGGACCTTGGACACTAATTGCAAGTGTGTCGACGCATCTTCATCCTCAACCTTCCAGGATTCGTCACGTAGGAGCGTCTTAGATGTCAGGTAATCTGCTGCCTGGTTAAATTCACTCTTGATGTGTACCAGTCTGACCGATTTGAATCTTGGTCTCAGAGGTTCATACTCAGCGAGTTTCCTTTGCAGGTTCGGTTGGTGACAATTAATGAAGCCTTGTGCTTGCTGGATGATACTTCTGGGATCACCGACCACGACAATATCTTGGATGTCATGTTCTAACACCATATTCAATCCCTTGAGCAGCCCGCTGTATTCAGCATCATTCACGGTCACGTCTTCCAAAATAAACCCTTGTGCATCTAGGACCTTCCATCCAGGGAGCTACCACAGAATACATCCGCAACTACCACGACGCGTAGACGTCTTGGCGGCACCGTCGAAACTCAGGATGTGGCCCTCGAAGTCGGCACCCAACATCTCCAGACTGATGGGAATTATTGGTGCGACTTGACCCTTAGCCGGGATTAAATTCTCCGCGACTTCGTCCAGGTGTTCTCTGGGTGTGATTCCTGCATCTAGGATGGCAGGTAGTCCGTCTTCATCACGTTGCACTCTGCGGATTTCCAAATTCCAGTGTGACAGGATTACACCCCACTTGATGTTTTTACTGTCCGCCGACTTGGAGGTCAGGAGCCACTTTAGTACAGAATACCGGGTATATACTACGATCTTTGGACTGTGTTCCACCAGATTTCTGAACACTCCTAGGACTCGCATGATTGAGATCACATCCTTTTCGGCGAGCTGATATCTCAGCTCAGCGTCGTTCAGGACACGCCCCGTGAAGCGAACCAGATGAATGACTCCGTCGTACGGTTGACCTAGCACCGCAGTCGCTGCCCACGGATAGGCATGCGGGATAATCACAAATGGTCGTGCGGTCAGGTTGCCGCAGTAGTGGAGTCGATACAATCTTGCGCTTCAGGATTTGAAACGCTTCCTTCGCTCTCGACAAGTCCCGTCCGGCTGGTATATGTTCGTCCGTCAGCTCGTATAGAACAGCGGCGATCCCGGGGAGGTCTTCGATGAACTTATTATAGTAATTCAGACTCCCCATGAAAGACTGTACTCCCTTAAGCGTCTTTGGGAACGGCAAATCCTGGACACCCTTCGCAATCTTCGGCTTTGCCGGGATACCCTCAGCACTAATCTCGTGCGAGAGGCACGGGATGGACAACTTGCCAAATTCGCTCTTGGGTAGACTCACAGAGATGTTCCAATAACGTAACCGAAACAATAGAGCGTTCAAATCCTCACATAGTCGATCCCAAGTTGGTGCACCGTGAGCAATGTCGTCAATGTACGAGCTGCGCCCAAGTACAGGGCCCATCTGAGGTGGCTGGAAACTGGACTTATTAAACATTCCGAATCGCAGTGGGCGTCCCCAATCGTCATCGCCCTGAAGAAGAATGGTGTTGATATCATCTTGTAAGTCAGGGAGTAGGGCCAACTGGTCACGTAGCTGAGACAGGATCTCGCTGACTTCACGCATGTAAACCGCTGGTTCCAGGTCGAGTCCGTCGGCGGTAACCAGTATACAATGCTCATACTCCTCCTTGAGCTTGCCCATCGGCGTTCCAGGCAAGACTGGCATTGGCAAATTCAAGAAATCATCCTCGCCAGACGTGGTATCCAGGATGTCGCTATCTTCCAAACCGTGATCCAGGTTTTCAGCAGCCGTTGCGACTTCTGATGTCGTGCATTCTGGGTTGTTCTCACCACAGAGCACGGTCTCCGTAATGCCGTCACTGGAGAGATCCTCGAGATCACTGGCATCCACTCGAACACTACGTATGAGAACGATGTCTTCTTCAGGATCGTCTTCAGTCTGGGTAGCGGCGTCCTGGGCGAAGCGCAATCGGCGCGTACCTGGTACAGGCTGTAACCTCACCATCTGCACTCTGTTCGAGCCATCCTTCGGTCGCATCAGCAACTTTGTCGGCCAGTTGTACTTCGGAGTGTTGGTGTATGGCGACTCAGCCACATCCTGGATTTCAGCCAGACGTTTCGCACGTATCTTGGCTTCCCGTGATGGAACCGTTTCATGGGTGAGGGTCTGCCACTCACGGTACACTGGAGATCCAGGCCGCACGAATCGACCGGCTTGTGGAAAGGAACCATACTCCACAATCCTGGCTAAAGGCATTTTGTCATCGATCCAGAGTATTTTGGCCAAAACATTTACTACTCGAACAGCGATAGGCCAGGATTTCGCAGCGTAGATAATCTCTGTTACCCACTGATCACCACGTCCAGCTCATACAACCGCAGATTGCGGGTTAGTCTGACCATATTGGATACGAACGACTGAATCTTCACCAGGGCGTAAGTACATGTAACGTTGAGCATGTATTGGTAAATCCACACCCAATCGCTTTTGTGACGACCACCCACACATCACGATCGTTTCTTCGTCAGGGAGCGTGACTAGTCCTTCACGAACACTGATCTGAATCCCAGCCGCATACATGAAGCCAACTCCAAGAAGCACATCAATCCCTTCGCCGATATTCGCAATCCAGACATCCAAGATGTACACCACTCTCGGACCGAGAGTAATCTTCACCTGGGCACTAGCAGAAATGTACGTCGGCACTCCTCCCATTCCAGACACCTTCGTTTGTTTGTGCGTCCGGAGATTGAGTCCTAACTTACGCGCTAAGTCAAGACTCACAATGCTCACGGTCGCCCCGGTATCCAGGAGAATCTTCGTCCGATAGTCATTAACTGCACCGTGCACCATCACAATATCGCGCTTCCTTGGCTCTAGACAGTGATCTTCCCATCAGCCATACCGTTGTCTAGGATAAAGCCTGTATTCCGCGATTTCATCGGTGGAGTCAGACTTCATGTAGTCAGGATTCGGTTGGCCAGAATGCAAAGTCGGATCTGGATTCAAGGTGGCCATGCATTGTTGGTTATCTTGGGATCTTCTTCTCAGCTCTGGACCTACAAACACTAGGACACACAGTTCTGGGGTCTTCCTCTGCCCGACGCGTACTGGATCCCCATCCAGAGGGCTTAGAGGTTTAACGGCTTCCCAGCATTAGCTTCACCATCCAGGAGTTTATCCAGGATGTGGCTTGGCAAGTCCTTGAGTGCGCCTTGGCAAGCGATCTTCTTCAGATCTTCTAACGCTTTCCAATCTCCATACGGCCTTCCTTTATGCAGCTTACCGCAGTTGTCGCATGGTTGCACGCGGCACATGTGGGTCGGATGTCCCAGTTCCTGGCAGCAATCACACTTGACGTCCTTCCAGCAATTCTCTTCAGGATGCCCCCCACTTGTGGCACTTTTCGCAATACTTATCACAGTTCGGGTTCTCGAGACGCTCTCAATTCGACCCGGGATTGACATGCGGCGCGGGTTCAGGTGGCCTCCAACCCATATTATCCATCACACGATACACTTCGTTCGTGAGCGTCTGTGCCCACTCAGCACTAGAAGGGCTAGTATTCAAAGAGCCTTCTTCCTCTCTGGTGTCTTGACTTCCAGGATTCGCTCCTTGGGCTGGCACTCCGGATTCCTCCACAGCATCCTGCATTCGGGGTAGCTCTCCTGGATACTCACTCATCTTCACACCAAAGTCGGCATTCTGGGTGAGGTACGCACGTTCAAAACGCTTGGGGCGAGGGCGTCCTGGATTCGGAAGATTTCCAGCGCGGAAGTCACGATTCCTGGAAGCGGCAGCATCTCGCTCGTTCTGGGTCCACACCTCTTCATCCTGCTCCAAAGCATACTCCAAGTCAGAAATACTCTTGAAACGTTGGCCTTGTAGGGACGTTTTCAGTCGTGTCTCCTTCAGCTTGGTGATGAACCGGCGAATGTTCTTCTCCAGACGCTTGGTTGACTTCCTGAAATCAATGTCAGCCTTGCCTGCAGCAGAATTCAGACGATAGAAGAAATCTAGGGCACTTTCAGAAGATCGCATCTCCATAGTGTAGTACCGCTGAGAATACGACGCGCGGGCCTTGCAATACTGCTCCCGGAATGCTGACGCCAGCCCCTTCTAATCACGTTGCGTGTGCTTCGGTAGTTGGTTAAACCAATCACGCGCTGCTCCAGACAGCTTCAGCTTGAGTTCCTGGATTCGAATCTTGTTCGACCAAGCACCTTGGGCAGCCAGGTTAGCAAACTGCTCCCACCAATGCACACGCTCCCTGATCGCGACCTTAGTGTCGAACTCGCTCAACGTGTGCGAGTTGATGTAAGGCCTGAATGTCAGCAACGTAGTCCCTTCTGGTGTCTTCGCCGTAGTCAGGTTAGTATCCGCATCTTGTCCGAAGTCGTAGTCGGACTCGCTCGAGCTGGAATCCTCGCTGCTCGAGTCGCCGCTTGGGTCTGGATCCGCTGGCAGGTTGGTGTCCTGACATTTCTCCTTCTTGGGCAGCTTCCTCTTGTCGTCGGAGCGGCTGGAAGCAGAATGCTAGGCTCGTTCTACACTGGATGCGCCCTGCGTCCTGGATGCGGTCAGTCTTGACGTCGCCGCTTGTGCCGCCTGGGCACTTTGCGCCGCTGCAGCGTCCTTGGCACCATTCTCCCCCTTGTTTGTCTTGGCTCTGCGGGAATGTCTGGTAAACTGTCCCTAGCAGTTGTGCGACTGCGACGTCGGTCGTGTTCTTTGGATCCAAACTTTCTTTTCCATCATTTGCGACATTTGCGACATGTTTGATTACGCCACTGATTTCTGGATTTATAGTTGCCGGATCAGTGGCATGCGACCCTTCAATCTTGACTTGAGTTGCCGAATGAGGGTATTGAGTTGCACGTAAGGCTTGAACTTGGGTCAGTGTTGCGCGAAGGTCACGCACCTGCTCCGCCTGAAACTTCGGGATATTTTTGTAAGTCTCACGCTCGAGCCCCAGTAAAGCCTCTACGTCCTGGACCTTCTGCCTCAAAATATCCACTTCTGCCACTTGCTCTTGCCGCGCTTCTCCAGTTCTGCGTCGGCGCTCACCACCACCTTCTGACTCATGCTGCTGCAGGAGCTCGGCGTAGATGGCATCCAGACGCTCCTGCTCCAGGACGCCAGCTCGCGCTGTATCCTGGGCTAACTCCTGAGCGCGTCGTTCGTCCTGGGTCTGGCGTATCTCCAAGTCCCGCGCACGGCGTTCGGCTTCAAGTCGGGCTGTTTCAGCGTGTACAAGTCAGTCCGTGAGTTCTTGGACATGGCGACGTGCATCCTGATCGTGTTGATCTCTGCGTCGCTCTCGCTCCATGGCTTCCAAACGTTCTCTGGCGAGAAAATCCCTCTGCTCATTCTCCATTCGGGTCTGCCATCTTGCTGGCGTCGCATGACGTTCAGCTCAATTTGGGCTGGCCCAGCGCTTGCGGACGACAGATCCATCCAGAAATTCTGCGAGAGATGAATTCCCAGGGCTTAATGTGGGTGAATATGGCCCTACACAGGCTACACTTGTGTGTGTGGAGTCTCTCCTCGAGCTCATTATTTTCGTTTTTGTCCCACGATGTCTGGTTGGATATAGATCGCCAGACAATCCGATACTACAAGCAAGAGTTGGCGGGTCGGATGAACGCACGACTTCACGCACAGAGCGGATACAAGTTGGCTCTGGACCGGATTAGGATGAACGAGAAACGTATGCACAAGCATATTCTCGCTCATGCGATTCTGCCGTGTATGGGGCTCTTGCTTGCGCGAGTGCTATATCCACGCTCGCGCCTACTTTCGTGTCACTGGGCTACCACGTCGGTTGGCGCAATGCCGGCAGGCCACTTTGTAAGTTTCATGAAGCGCGAGGGCTTCCAGCGCATGATGCGGAACCTTCATATCCCGATCAACACGGTTGCTGCTGACGCCAGAGGCAAGGCGGGGAAGGTGCGGCCAACCGTGGCCACACTGCAGCGGGCATTCTGGAGCAGTTACCAGACATCTCCTGTTATATTTTTCGGTTAAGCTGTGGTTCCCTCGCGAAACAGGTACGACCCCATGCACCAGTTCATCAAGGACAAGACCCACCGCTGGAGGACCGAGCTGTTCGTGTCGTGTTGTTCATAGACAGTGTCTTGCCTCAGGTATTGGAAAGCGTGTGCTCTTTTGGCAGATGTTTTCTTTTTTTTCTTTTTTGACAAGTCTCACATGCTGTATATTATGTCTGTGTGGCTTATGCTGCATTATTTGACATCATGCAAGGGGTTTTGCTATTCATTCTGTATATTAATCATCTGAAGAATGTAGATTCACTGCCGAAAAGGCGCACAAGGAGACCCCAACGATGCTTGATGACAGCTCGGGTCCTGCTGCTACTGTGCGGAATATGAACGAAGTGCTCCTTCCAAAGCAGACGGTGTGTTGTCTCCATACTAGGATCCATCACGTGAAAAAAGAAAGAGCTATATATGTAGAATATGCATTGGCCATCACAAAGTGTTCCCACCAAACACTCCACTTGGACCTTTTCACCCGAAATCAATTCACCAATCGCATTGCATACACCCATAGAGTTGACGTTAGACAGGTGTACACAGTCAACCAAAGGCACGTCAATGCCAACACACAATTCGAACGCGTCGTCCCTGCCGGTAACAACATGTTCCATAAACCGAATCTTCCACACGCGTGTTTTTGTCGATCCACGCAAAACGCCATCCTTCCTACTAAGCCTTTCGCCTCGCAGGGAGAATGAATCGCCTCAGTCTTCGCCTCGACGCCACGTCGCAGCCGTAAACAGCGGTACCCATCGTTGGGGCACTTGGTTCTGCCGCGTACACACACAACCCGCCTTGACGGAACTTCGCCTGCGCCAACCCACCGATCTCTGGACCAATATGATGAGAAAGCAGCCCCCATATACACGACTTGCTTGGTAGTAAGTAAAAAATAATATATCATCCCTCGGCACCTTCTTGCCCCTGAGAACGTTACGATTATGGCATGGATGACCACATCAGCTATCGCTCCCAGTGCATACCCCCACCCCACCCCCTCACATGCATTGCTGAAGAACCTCTCCGAACGGACACTTCATGAATAGTCCAACAGAACAAGTCCTTACAATTCCACACTCGCCCACCGAATGAAGTACACATGCAGATGGTAATATAGATAATACAGACTCACCATACGTAACCGGAGTCTACACTAACCTTCACGCAACCTACGACCAGAACCTACGAAAGCACACCATACCTTTGGTGAGCATTGAGATCCTCGTGCCTGGAAGAAGTCGGTGCTTGATAGTTTCCAGGGGAATTGTAAACTGTATTGAATAAAGCGTTGAAAGAAAAGCAAACGATCTGAACTCTCTTGTGGTCTTCTGCTATCTTGACCTTTCGTGTGGCGCGATCTTGATTGTCCATTGGGTACTCAGAGTACTGCAGAACTTGATAAATTCTTGGATCCAGTTTGTCGGGTCGACCGTACGAGGTTTTGTACGGTCTTGCACACCTGATTCGAGAGGCTTTGTAGAGTCGCCTTCTTGTTTTTGCGTCGTGACTCTTGGGAGCTGCAGAAAGACCTCAGCGACCTTCCACAACGATCGCTTCTCCTGGCCGGACACTTCCGGTCGATCTGCTCCTGGCGGACAAAGCAGACCTATATTAACAGTGTAACCGAGGGTTATCCCTCTAGGAATTGATAGTTTTGAACTCGCCATGGCGAGTTTACATGTTAGGGTGATATCGCTGTACTGTACTATGATAGGAACGATAGAAAAAAAAACGGTATAGACAGAGTTGTCTGTATTTTATAATGACCTCTAATATTTCATTTACGTACACGACACCATCAATGTCACTAAAGTCGGGTACCCCGACCACAACGAGCCGCAGCTATACAATTTCATCCAATTAAAATGGCTAATTGTTCTAATTGATTTCGTGGATAGTTAGTTAAATCACATCAATGCAATGCTGGCATTTGCGATTGTACTTTGGTATGTAGCACTGTGACTCAGTATGTGTTGGTCGTTGCGCTTTGGGTTTGGGTTGTCTGTGGTACACGAATACGTATACCAAAAGGTGAAGAGTATGATAGTAACTGTGTATGGTATACTAGACGTTCCTGCCGGAGACTGTAGCAGATATGCTTGTGAATGCTTCCAGGCTTGCTTTTGCATCAGCAGCGGCTTTTTTAGTCGTTGTCTGTAATTGGATAAATTTGTGTGCACCACATATCCAGGTCCAAACCTAATCATAGTCTGGAAATACCAATTATACATGAAACCATCGAAGAAATCATCCATAGAAAAGCTGCAAATCCCGGGCTGCCTCCTGCATTCCTGCAATTGATCTCGAGGCCAGCCATGGAGAACTACCACATCTTGGAGCGTATAGGGGAAGGTTCCTTCGGGAAAGTCTATCGCGGCCGTCGCAAGTACTCGGGGCACATTGTGGCACTCAAGTTCGTGACGAAACAGGGCAAGAGCGCGCGAGATCTGGAAAATCTACGCCAAGAAGTAGGTGTCAATACTAAAGTGCGTCCTGTTTACTAAAAACTAAGATGCCAATGTCAATACAGATCAATATTCTACGCCAGCTGAACCATTGCAACATCATTGCAATGATGGACTCGTTCGAAACGGATGGGGAGTTCTGTATGGTGACGGAGTACGCACAAGGCGAACTGTTCCAAGTGCTGGAGGACGAACACAGTCTCCCCGAACAAGAGATCAAAAAAATCGCCATTCAACTCATCCAGGCACTGCATGTGCTGCACTCAAATCGCATTATTCATCGAGATATGAAGCCGCAGAACATCCTCATCGGCTCCAAACAGCAGATCAAGTTGTGTGACTTTGGATTCGCGCGTGCCATTGCACATGACTCAAGCTTGTTGAGGTCTATCAAGGGCACGCCGCTGTATATGGCCCCGGAACTGGTGCAGGAGAAGCCGTACAACTACACGGTGGATCTGTGGTCACTGGGTGTGATTCTGTATGAGCTCGCGGTGGGGAAGCCTCCGTTCTACACAGATCGCATTGTGTCGCTGATTCAGATGATTGTACGTGATGATGTCAAGTATCCGCCGACCATGTCAGAGGATTTCCAGAGCTTCCTTAGAGGATTGCTCAACAAGGACCCAGCCCAGCGTCTGAAATGGCCTGAAATCCTTAAGCACCCATTCGTGCAGGAAACACCCGAGCAGCTGGAGGCGCGGCTTCAGCTTGAGCGCCAAGTACGCACTTTACCACGGTTTTTCGAAGAGAATGAGCTGCACTGCTCTCCAGAAGGAGAAAGCGAGGAGAAGGTCAAGCCAAGCGTGGAGCGTCTGCGATCATGTGACGAGTGGAAGATTTGCGACCCAGAAACCGGTCTTCAAATGTCCAGTCTCGAAGTGCCTCGAGAAGAGGGCTCGAAAAAGAGTGATCAAGTAGCACCTGCAGATGAAAGTAACAATCTCAGCCCTTCTTCAAGTCCCCAGCCTACTATGCCAGTTCACTCGATGGTTCTCGAAAGTTTCCTGGCTGTCTGGGATCGGATTAGTGGGGAAATGGACGTGAAGTTTGTCGATGCGGGGCTCGTGAGTGCTCCACTATTTACAAATGCTGTTAGCCTGCTGCCATCGATCCCTGTCCCCGAGCTCTCCAGTGATATCCTCATGAAGATTGGTTCGCTACTGCATATTTTGTACCGCTCGTTGGTGCTACTGCTGAAGAATGTCGACGAGCTTACCCAGCTTGGTGCTTTGATTCAATCGAAGGAGAAGATTCACCGTTTTCTGGGTCATCTCGTGGACACCAGCGGCCCTCTACGAGCCAATAATGAGCAAGCCAGTGATGTGGTCTACAAGGCAGTACGCTGCTGCATGATATGTACGACGATCGTCAACTCTATCGAGCCTGAAAATGATCTGGAGGGGCAACAAAACTATCGCGAGTTTTGCAAGGGTGATGTCGAAGTCATATCACTCATGCTGTCTTGCAAAGAAGAGTTTGTAGCTGCGTCTCACGCAAAGGCGCTGAAATGGCTGGGGTCCATGATCGATCGGTCGCATAATTTGACGACATTGCTGGAAGTTGTCTACCCGTCGGGGGTGATTCAAACGCTTTGTGAAATCCTGCACGCGTCGGGGATTTCGCGATCTCCCGGGGGTAGAATCTCAAAAGGCGGTCGAGATCTGGGTCTGTACGCAGTATTCGCACTGGCTGCCTTTGTCCAGCCTGATGCAAAGTGCTGGAGCCCCTTGCAGTCTTTCCCGGTCTTGACTTTAGTTCGAGATGATGTACTTCCGATCGACAGCTCCGATCTGCGAGACGTGAAACACATGTACAAGCTCCGCGTTAAAGTTCATTCGGAAGTCGGCTCGCAGCTACTCAGCAGCGGCGTAAGTGAGCTGATCGCCTTGCTTGGGGACGAAATCAACGAGCGGGTACGAGATAAGCAGAGCAACGGTGGCGAGACTGATGGAGAAGACGACGCAGGCGAAGAAGACGCCGACCAATTCACCATCTGCTGTATCTTGAAAATCCTGATGCACGCATGCCGATCTTCTGCTGCTCTATCCAGAAAGCTGGTAGTGACGAAGATTGTCTTCCGGAAGCGCCGTGACACTGACATTTTCACAATCCTGCAGTGGGGTATTACGTATGGAGGCTTGCACCAAATCGAGCAACACTTCGCATCGGAGCTGTTGTCGGTGATTCTACGCCGCGGAGTGCTCGCTAAGCGTCAAATTTGGCGTTGTGCACAAACGCTCTTCCCACTACTCCAGGGCGTGAACGACACCGCTTTGCTAAGCGCTTTGAGCACATTTTTTGCTGAGGTTATTGAGACCTGCAATATTGACGAGTCTGCACTTGGTGGCGACGGCGATCCTTCCTCATTAGAGCCGCAAGATGCTGAGTTGTGGGCTTTAGTTGTTCGTGGCGCTCTTACGCAGCGCTCTTCTGACGCGATTTTCCGTCTTTTCAGTAGCAACACATTGGGTGAAGATGGCACCAGCAGTAAGGCTCAGATGCTCACGAGCTACAACATTCGAGCTCAAGGGCTATTGGACTCGGGCATTGTCTTTCTACTGCGTGTAGCGTCGAAAGCTGCAGCGCAGTCGCGATCAAGCGGTGACGGGGAAGGTGCGAACCGGTCCGAGGAGATGAAAATGTTCATGTCCGTGTTCGAGCGTGACCACGTGTGGGAAGTTTTCGATGGTATGATGGCAAATGGCGGTGCTGACCTCCTGTCACCGTGGGGGTTATTCTGCTTCCTCAAGCTCCTACGAATTGTGCGCGAGATGCAATGCAACGAGTCGCAGATGGAAGTGGCCGTGAACGAACATCTCTTGCTTCATCTGGTGAACCTGCTGGAGCTTAAGCACATTGAATACCTTTTCCACTGGCCGGAGATAGTTGGTGGCGGGAGCAACGCTGTCAAAGCGCTCGTGCACGCCACCGTCAAAGTTCTCGGTATCCCGTTCGCGCACAGTGTGTCGGAGGAGCTTCTGGTAGACACGCAAGAGATTTTGTACGACACCAAATGTGTGCAGAAGCTCCTCAGCGTCCTCCGGTTTGTCTTCTCGACCAAAAAGCTGCATCTCGAGGCGTCCGTACTCGAGTTACCGATCAGCTTCTTGTCCCGCTTGGTCACGAGCTCCACGCACTTTGGGTCTCAGTTCGTGGAGGCTGATGGGATGCTGGTCATCAAGGAGTGCGGGATGCTGAAAAGTAGCTGTTCACCGTCGTTGATCATCGACACACTTTCGATCGTCAGTCAACTGGCACGCAGCTCCCAGACGAACTACGAGTGCATCTTGAGGGCGGAACTTCTTTCCGAGTTCTACGAACTCATGAAGCACCCGGAGGCGATGGTGAGAGCAAAAGCGCTCAACTGCCTCGGGAACTTGTGCCGCCACTCTACGACATTTTACCACCCTTTTATCATGCCACTTGAAAGCGGTAAACCCGACACAATTCTCTCTGGGATCATCCGTGGATTATCCGACTCGGACAATTATGTCCGCCGCTTTGCATGTTTCGCTATCGGAAATGTGGCTTTCCACAATGGCGACCTGTACAATGTACTGCGACCTGCGATCCCTTATTTGGTCAAGAACCTCCACAATGACGAGGACAAGACCCGCTCCAACGCCGGTGGTGCACTTGGCCACCTTGTCCGCAACTCCGATATTTTGTGTAGCGACCTGTGCAGACACCAAGCGCCATGGGAGCTGTTCGAGTTGGCCATGACAGAGACCAGCACGTCTTCGCGTCGAATTGTGCTCTTCTCCTTGGGCAACCTCTGTGTCTACCCAGAGTGCTTCGGCTTCCTGGCTGAAGCAGAGCCCGAGTTTGTCCAAGAGCTGGAGCATTTGTATGATGAGATGGTGGCTGACGAGGTCTCGAGACGGAACATCCGCCGGATTCTCGCGAAGATCGAGGCGCTGGAAGGCCAGGACGAGTAACAGTGAGAGTCAACAGATATGCATTGTACTCGTTCTGGTATTCGGAATCATTCAATCTATTGACGGCTTCAACGACGAAGTGACTATGCAAGAGTTTCTTCCATTCTTCCCTCTGATGAACGTCGGAGGCGACGCCAATAGAAAAAAGGAGAACGCTCCCCGCACGATAGAGACGCCTTCTTGCTGTGCCTTAATACTGTAGCTGGGTGTTGAACTTGTAGTCGGTTCGAGCAGAAATGTGCCGGGGTGCACACCATCCTGTCTTGGGTACATCTGCAACCCAAGCCAAGTATCTCTACCGCTGCGAAGCCTCGCCCTACCATGATTCATGGCATGAAAGCCCCACGATGGGAATCCAGTCACTTCCTTCTGCATGTGTCACTGCCATTCCATCCCGAGCTCGTGGACGAATATCCACAAGTTGTAGCCATCACATCTCGCCGCTTCAGAATCGACCCATTCTGAACTATTGACACCCGTTGCCGTGCTCGTGTTGGTCTTCCTCGTCATTATAATTAACGCTGCAGTCTCCCATGCGGTGCGATGCAGGTCAGACGGTTTTCACAACAGCGGGCTCTCCTCGTCACGCGATGCAGCAGTACTGTCGTGGCCACATGTGGCGGCCACTTTCATAGTGACCAACAGCAACTGCATTCAGTGTGGCGGCGACCTGCCATGGAGCGCACCGCCACTGGATGCGAAGTGTCCAACGAATCGTTGACCACGACAGGAAGTTTCGCTCGCTACAAAGTGGAGAAACGCCGCTGCTGATTAGGCATCGCGTTGGCTCGGGTGAGCGGATCTCACAGTCTGTGATACGACTCGAGTACATGTATCAGGTGAGGGGTCATTTGCCGCACGGCAACAAGCAACAAGGCCGTGATTTTCGCCTTGGTGTCGTGACCGTGGGCGGGATCCGATTGGCGGCTGAGCGCGAAAATTTAGTCAAGGTACTGTGGGACGGCTGCACTTGGCTTCAGTATGTCAAAATAACAGCAAAACTCGCAGTGGGACTTCAAGTGTCGTAAACCGGGACCCAATCAACGATGCTCAAATCGGCGAAATGGGCATCGGAAATGGGCTACAAATGCTGCTGCGACTTGTTGCTGCTGCGACTTGTTGCTGCTGCGGCAAAAGGAAAGCAGGATGAGGCAACGATGTTACATGTGGTAGGTTGCAAGCACTATATCCAGACGCCTTCTACCGGACGACGTTACCGTTATCGAAGCTTTTGGTTGGATTGCCTCGAAGGCAGATACGCATGAACCCAGAACATCACTCATTCGGTTCGTTGGTCGATAGTTGTTCAGCATATTGCTTCCACGGTCCTTCTCCGCTTCGGGATACACATACTTCAGCTCTACAATAGTCATGCACTCGCTGGAAAATTGAGATTCGCGGAATGGGTCCGCGGCCCTGGCCCTATGGCCCAATTACGGCATACAGATGCCAAGTGATCGATGTTCCTTTCCGTCCAGACTCTGCCGTCAGGTCGACGCTCATAAGTCAAGTAGAGGCCCCGCGCGTAAGCAGTTAGACTTGCAGGCGAGTCGGTCGTTACGAGCACTTTCGAGCCCACCCTTCGCTTCTCACCGGCGCCACTCACTTCATTCGCGCTTCTTCCTCGCCTGCCATGCCTGCCGCCGAAGTGGACATCGACGACCTGCGCGCCGACGTGGCCCAGTCGCCCGACAAGTTCGCGACACACACGAGCGGCAGTAATAGCCGCAGCACCAGCAGCAACAGCTTCCAGGCCTACTCCATGGGCGACGAGGACGAGCAGCCGCCTGACTACCGCCGCGTGCAACAGGCCAGCAGCTTCGACGTGGAGCAGATGATCCACATGCGCGAAAGCAACTTCCGTGACAGCCTCATGCCCGGCGGCCACTACGCCGAGCCCGGGGGCTCCAACCAGGATTCGTCGGGCTCCAACAGCGGCGGGCGCCCCACCGAGATGGGCAACGCGCTCATGCGCATGGACGACGGCTACCGTCGCGCGTACAATAGCAACCAGCGGCCGTCCACGACGACGCCCGACGGCCTCACGCCGCTGCTGCAGGCCGCGCGCGCCGGGGACATTGTGCTCGTGAACGCGCTCGTGATCCAGGCCGGCACCGATATCCTTCGACGGGACCCCATGTTCGGCCAGACGGCGCTGCACTTCGCCATCCGCGGTGGCCACCTCAACGTGGTGCAGGCGCTGCTCATGCCGCAGCTGCGCGGGTCCATCGTGAACGTGGCCGACAACCGCCGCAACACGGCGCTGCACTTGGCCGCGGCCAAGTCCCGCCGCATGACCAAGCTGCTGCTCGAGTGCGGTGCCGACGTCAACTTCCTCAACATGCGCAACCAGACGCCGCTGGGCGTGCACATCCTGACCGTCACGAGGGACGACCCGACCATGACGGAGATCCTGCTGCAGCACCGCGCAAACGCCAACGCACCCGTTGACAAGTCGACGATCCTGCACGTGGCACTGGACAAGGCGCTGCTGCAGATCGCCACGCGCCTCGTGCGCCACGGCGCGCGGCTCGACCTCAAAGACGAGTCGGGCAAGACGGTCTTTGACAAGGTGGAGAAGGCTCAGCTCAAGCTGCTCATGGCCAAGGTGGCCCACCCACCCGTGTGGGTACCCGACAGCGAGCGGCAAGAGTGCATGGAGTGCCGCAAGAAGTTCGGCAGTCTGGGCGCGCGCAGACACCACTGCCGCATGTGCGGCCGCGTGCTGTGCTCGGCCTGCTCGGCGTGTCATGTGCGCGCCAAGAAGCTGCCGTTCCCAGCGCGACGCCGCGGTAAAAAGAACAAGGCTGAGAAGGCCTCGGCCAACACTCGAGTGTGCAATATGTGCTACGAGATCTGCACGGAGGGCGAGCTGCCGTCGAACAACAACGCCGGCTACGGCTCCCGAGCACACAGTGAGACGGCATAACCTGGGACGCCCCTCGTGAGCTTCTCCTTTTGTGCTCTCTCGCGCCCACGCTTTTGGCCCCGGACAGTGGCGCTGTTATTATAGAGGTAGGCAATTGATCCCCCAAGAAGCTCTTCCAGACGAATGGAACACGCAGGAGACAGGTATATTTTTTTTTCCCTTTATGTACGAGGTAGTACATGGCATGGCGATAAACACCACTACACAAAGAAACATTTCAGTATTCTACACCCGCCTGCTTTGAGGAAGTTCTTGATTTGAAGTGCTATGAGTATCTCCACAGGCAAATGAGAACATGACGGACAGGCGAGAATCCGTCCAGCCCAGCTGTCCGAAGTTGCCGAAATGATATTTCCACAGACATGTAGGATATCACAAGGGCTTCACTTCGCACGTAAACAAAGAGCTGGTCAAGAAGCGCAAAGGAATCCACTGCAATTGGAGACATGTCCCTTCGACGGACGGCAGCGCCTTGTCTGCTTCAGCTTCAGATGGCACGTGCATCCGTTGGCCGAATCAAGCAGCGACGACAAAATAGCAGTCAAGCCACCTTTCTGCGGCAGCCCACAAGCGTTGATCTGAGCAACGGTCGCCCTCCTTCGGCCGATGAAACCAAGCAGTACATGTGTTGCTGTTTGCAATACGTTGTCGAAAATACCTATAGGTATGTGTATCCGCAGCAAAAGCAAGCCTGAAAGCATTCATAAGCATATCTGCTACAGTCTCTGGCAGGAACGTCTAGTATAGCATACACAGTTGCTATCGTACTCTTCACCTTTGGTATACAT
>KV725010.1:0-63123 GCA_000500205.2 Phytophthora lateralis
ATCAATGCATCACCGCAAGAGATCCTCGGGAGCAACGACAGCTCCCTTCGCTAGTGTTTTACACTATCCGATATCTTACACTTCGTGAAAAACGATAATAACCTCTTGTCGTACCCTCTGACATCGGGGAATGGGGGGTTAAAATAAGCTTGCATCTTGTTCGGCGGATAATCTTCACGGCCAACTTGCCCAGCACGTGGCAGGTTTTGAGTTTGGTGTAGACGTTCACAGCCTTCTCGAACGCGTACACCATGTCGACCGCGGTTTCACTCAACGTACTTGGTGATCTCTCGGAGCGGTTTTGTATCTGAACGGTACCGGGGGTTCATCGGGGTCGATCGAAAGGGTCTGCCGTATGCATAGCCTATGGACCATAGGATAGCTCTCGTACTGGTACGCGCTGTAGGTCAGCGGGAACGCCATTTTCACTGTTCGGTCGGTAGCGTGGCTGCAAATTGCGAAGTGGGGAATGCAGACAAGCAATGTACTTACTAGCGTAATATTCGGTGTTGATGCGGGTGGCGCTTGATGCACCAAAGCGGGGTAATGTTAAGCTGAATGTGCGCCGAGCGAGACTGCCGCTGGGGGACTCATAACTCTCATCAATATGCCATTGGGAGCAGTCAAAATAAATAGTCAAGTATTTCAACTCCTGCAACAGCTGAGCGTTGGAGGATGCACCTACAACAGCACAATTGTGTATGCATGGACATTCACAGCAAACTTACCTGCAGAATAACTTGACTCGTTCGCAGCCCTCACCTATTTGTGTTTCTTCTTGCTCGAGTAGTGCGTCACAAACTCAGGGAAATTGTCCATCTCGTCGTGTCTCGACTCAATCCCGATCTCGTTCAACGTTGTCCAGTACTTTTCGAGGGTGCCGTTGATTGTGGCCATTTCCGCTTCTTCGTCGACAAGAGACTGCTCCAGATTTGCGATCTCGCCTCCGAGTGCTACGATCGAGTCGGTGAATGTTCCCGGTTCACTGAGCTCGGTGGCATTAAACTCGTCCAACATCGCGTTCTTTCGGCGCAGTTTCGTGCTCGAATTCTTGATTTCCAGCTGCTTACTGTGGAGCTTGTGCATCGTTTCGCGCACAAGAATTCGGAGTTTAAACTCGCATTTCGGGTTCTTGCAGCGATCGGTGTGGGCCTCGACGTCGTGCCAGATACGGCACATCTTGTCTTCACACGGGGTGATGTTTTTACACATGGACGCACGGATTTTCCTGCAGGTTCGAGTGCATGTCTTACCTGGAGGTGGATGACACAGCAAGCATCTACAAACTGAATGGACTTGCGCAAGCGTTCCTTGAAGAACTCGGTCTGTTCGGGCGTCCGTCGTTCCTGATAGCACAGTTCCCCAATAGCCTCCTTGAACGTCAGCAGTCCATGTGCGTCCTCAATTGGCAATACATCCGTCGGCGTTTCGCGAGGCGTTAGGCGCTTTTTGGGTCTTCTGCTCTTCCTGCTCCTCGTCCGTCTGCGTCTCCACTTCAGGTTCCACGCTCTCCTCGGCAGAACTCACGTCCACCCGTCGCGACGTTGTTTTTGGCGTGGGCTCGGCCACCACCAGGGCTTGCAGCGACCTGTTCGTGGACAATATTTTCTTGCTGGTCCGGCTCCTGGGGCGTTTCGCGAGCAGCGATCCTGCCACCTCGCGCGTCCTGAGGCCCATCGCGCCGTCTGCCACAGTGATCGCCGTCACTTCAACCGTCTTCTGTTTGATTACCGGCTCGCCACTAACAGCTTTAATAGGTTTGCGGGGTCTTAGCTCGTCCTGGACCTCCTGGGACCGGAACCAAACTTCATGCGTCGACACGTTGCTCAGCACGCGTCGAGAGGCGCCGCTGAAGCAGGCAAGGATGATGCGGTCCATCTGCCCCACAAAGACCGGGGACGTCGCCATGTTCTCGGCGATGTACGCCACGAGCTTGCGGCAGCTGCCGTAGGACCGGTCCAGACTCGTGTCCGCCTGCAGCGTCTGCGTCTGCTCGCGCGCCCACTCGCCGCACACCGCGTCCACAGCCTGTGTCACACGCTTGCGCAGCTTCTTCTGGAGATTCTGCATATCCTGCGGACTACCAGCAACAGCCGCGGCCATCGGACTATTGTACGACGGTTTGCACGTTTTCAGTGGTGCAAGTCCTGTGCAACCTCTTTATCCTGTTGGTTCGTGTCGAAAACACCAATACCACTATAAACAGATTATATCGGAATATAGAGGTTCCTCCTACCAGTTCTCAGAAGTGCAATCCGACAAAGCTCGAGCTGCGTGCCTGACGTCATGCGGCGCGCCACGGTGGGCCTCGGGGCGAAAGGTGCGTGTGTATTCCCCGTTCTCTTGCTGCGTCTCGTTGACCTCTTGTGTAACCTTTTCCCTCTGTAGATAACACATTGTTCCCGGGCGGCAGCAGTCGCGGCCGCAACGGGGGGCTCTTCTCGTCGTCCTCGTCCTCCTCGGGGGATTCGGACATCTCTGACAACGACAATGATGGTAGCCAGAGAGTGGGTGCCGTGCCACCGATGCTTGGGGCTGCGGCGCGTAGCCGCTCGGCTGCATCGCACGCGAATGCAGGCGAGTTCCGACGCCGCACGATGTTCTCGACGTCCACGACGTCGCTGGGGGACAATGGAGGACACTTGGCAGAGAGGAAGGGCCTGTTTGAGAATGATGACGACGCTGGCGACTCCTTGGAGATGTTCCACGAGCGCGCGAAGCTCCGGCAGAGCAAGAAACTGTCCGAGATGAAGGCGTTGAAAGCGCAGCTGGTCGCAGCACAGCAACGCGCTGAGGAGAGGGAGATGAGGCTGGGGGAGGCCATGAAAGAGAAGGATGAGTGTGCTATCCGGACGAAGGAGTGCCAGCGCATCATTGAAAAGCGCAACAAGCAGCTGATGAAGGCCAGCGACAAAATGGCGCGCCACTCGGAGCAGTTTGAGCTACAGACGACGGAGCTACAGACGAGGTTGGCCACGTTGACGGCGCAGTGCGATCAGCTGCGTGCTGACGCTGCAACGTCGGAGCAGCTCGCACAGCGAGAACGCGAGCTGAAGGAGCAGGAGCTACAGCGGGAAAGGGAGACGCAGAGTAGAAGATATGAAGAGCTGTTGCAGGCAGCAGAGGCGAGAATTCGTGATCAGCAGGCTGAGAATGCGGCACTCGAGAAGAAGTTGGGAGTCGTAGAGCAGCGGCTGGTCACTGCAGGACACCAAAAACCGACGGCCGCGCAGGTGATGGCGAGCGACGAGTACCAGAATTTGTTGAAGCGATGCAAGGATGCAGAGGCGATCAGCCGCGGACTGAACTTCCAGCTGGAAAAGGAACAGCAAGAGAAAAAGTATTTACGCAAGCAGTTGACAGCTCTGCAGACAACCGTGGGCGCCTCGACAGCGGCAGCTACCGCAGCTACTGTTGGTTTTTTTCCGGACTCGTTGGTGTCGGAATCGAAAGAGGACAATGCAAACCCCAGAGATGGCGTTGTCACTGTCAGTGGGGATGCTGATCTGGCAAGCTTTGACTTTACTGCTTCGAAAGCCTCTGTGCCTTCAAGCCCCGTGGCAGCAACAGCACCACCGTATGGAGTGAGCCCACCTACAAGTGGGGCCTCGAGTCCAAGTCGAAGCCGAAGTCGCTCACGAGGCTTCTCTGCTTCGAGTTTTACTGACGATGCCCCAAAACCTTCATTGAGAGAGGGAAAACGCCGGGCTGCGTCAGCGCAGACGCTTAAAACCTCATTCGAGCCCCCAGAAAAGTCAGCCGAAGACAAGGCTGCTGCGGTAAATGGTAAGTCTATTGGTACATCTGTAACGTTCTTTGAAAAACTTTCGTCAAGATTCAAGCGGGGGTCTTCTCCACGGAACGGCCTGAACACTTTGAAACTTGACGAGGATGGCGGCGATGGAGCATCGACCGGGGAAACTGGATTTGCGTCACCACTTCCTCCACGCAGAGCGTTTGCTCACAGCAAGGTATTGAAGGAGCGTCCTCGAATGTATGTGGCAAAGTCTCCATCCCACCACGAAGACGAGTCCAGTGACAGCATTTTCGGCAGTGACTCGTCGTCAAGTGATTTGTCGGACGGCGATGAAATGCCCCCTCCACCGCCTCCTCCACCGATATTTGTGCACGAGGCCCCTGCACCATTCGCTGCTCCTCCGGTACACGTGGATACTCCGTCGCAGTTAACTCCGTCTGATGCCAGCGCCGACGCAGACTCTAGTAGTTTGAGCGAGTCGGATGACGATGATGAAAAAAATGATTATCCTGAGGAGTCTGACAAACCGACGCGGTTACCAACGCGATTTGCGGATCCATTCGAGTCGCGAGCGCCATCAGTAAACCCTGGAGTATCACAGCCTTTGAGTGGGATACCGTCGTCTTCATCCTTTTCCTCACCTTCTTCAGGCGACGACTCCGATGAGCCTGACGTTGAGAAGAGCCAACCCATTAATGTCGACGCTAAGAAGATCGAGAGCTCGTCAGAATCATCGTCATTGTCCGTATCCTCCTCCTCAGACGACGGTGAAAAAGTGATTGGTGAAATCAAAACAAAGGTCCACCGAAAGGTTCGAAAGACCAGTCTCTCCAGTCTGGATCGTCATGGTAAGCCTTCGTCGCGATCGCCTACGTCGTCGAAGACTCGAGAAAAGAAGCGCAGCTTGAGCGGAGGTGATAACTCGCATAGCACAAGTAAAAGTCGCATGAATGAGTACATGGAGGCCCGTGCAAGAAAGCGCAACGAGAAGTTGAAACGCAAGCAGGAGAAGGAGCATGAAGAAACGAAAAAGAAGGAGGAATACGAGAAGGAGTGGGAAAAGATGGCGCAAGAAGAACGTGAGAGGAAACGCAAGCAACAGCAGACACGGCGTAATGGGAGGCGACGACCCGCAAGCATGAAGACTGTTCGTGTTTCGCAGATGCGGCAGCAAATGAATACCAAGCAACAGCAAAAAGAACAGAAGGAGCCTCAGGTGTCGCCACCACACCCAAACGATCCACCACGACCTCAAGGAGACAGTGGCATTGATGCTGAAAGCCAATCTCGACAGACCCAGCGAAAGAGTGAGAGTAAGACGTCTGAAAGTGAAGCAGAAGAAGAACGCCCGACAGTCTTCCGCTCGCCATCAACTGAGACGCCACCTCTGCCTCCTGAGCCTACCATGGCTGACACAGAGCTGTATCTCCGCCAGCAAGCGCGCTTGCGCGAGCGTCACGATTTGCAGATGAAGAAGAAACTGGAGGCTGACGAAGCTGATCTAGTCCGGGGGGACATTCATCGGCGAGTGGAGATGTGGGCGTTTGGTAAGGAGCTGTTGCACATGATTCTCACGTTGGACCAAATCTCTTCCAATGATGCGCTCAAGAAATGCCAACTGATGGTGGTTCAGTCCCCCGACGACGATACTGTGCGCAAGGCCTACCGGTGCGTCCAACTGCGTTGCCAATACCATGTTCACTCCCGTCTGACTCGACCTCTGTTGTTTATTTCTTTCAGGAATATCATTCGGGTAGTTCACCCTGATAAGCTTCGTGGTGCCACGATTCCTGAGCAACTCGAGGCCAAAGAGCTGTTTACTGTGCTGAACCAGGCCTTTGAAAAGTTCAAGAGCCAGACCAGCTAAGTTTTACTGGCGTTGAAGCCCGAACGCTTCCAAATACAAGTCAAATGTTGAACAATATTGCGGTAGGTGTCTTCGGCAGTGAGCTGAATAAATCTAGGCTACGGACGTCCTGTGCTCGGCATTCGCCTTTGTGACCCTGATGAGTCGATCAAGTTCTTGTACCAGATAACTTTGGGCATCGTAAGCCCCGCTGGCTAGCAACAACTTCCGTTCGCGGGTTAGTCTGCCAAGCTCCGTGTCATAGTGATCTTCGTACGAAGGGGCTGACGATTCTAATTCATCTTTGTCTTCCTCTCCATCTTCACTAGCGGGTATAGGCGTTTCCTGGTGGTTGCTTTGACCCGTTTGAGATCTCGAGAATTCATGTTGAGTCTTTGATGTATGATTGAGTTTCGGGGCTGTATCTCCTCGGCCAGTTTCAACGAACGAGGATTCCTCCCAGTCGCTCTCGTTTTCAGGTGCATGGCCAGAATGGAAACTCGAACCTGGATATTCGTATCGTTGGCTTGCTGAATGAGTATGGTGTGTGAAGCCGCCTTGACGACTTTGTGTGTGCCATTGGTTGTGACGATGCTGTGGTGATAAAGACTCTCGCGAGTGATGGTTTCTGAGAGGGCTCCTTCTACCCCGTAGATTGAATCCCTTCAAGTCGTCTAACTGCTTTTTAATCGCTCGTAGCTCGTCTCGATCGCCATCCAACACATACTTCTCCTCTCGCGCGATGTATTTGACGCGAAGTTTCTCCAGCTCATCAACAGCCCTGGCTTCGTGCTTCTTTTTCTCTTGCATCAGCAAGTTAGACATCTGCTCCAGCTGAGCTTTCACGTTACCGATGTTCACCTCTGCGACCTCGCATTCTCGTTCTTTGGCCATTTTCTGCTTTTCGAGCTCAGCCACATTTCCTTTCAGCGCCGCAATCTCTTCTCGCAGTCGGGACTCGGGAAGTTTTCGTTGCTGCTGGCGGTACTCTGCAAAATCGTTCTCCACTTGCTTTGCTCGCCTCTCTGCTTCACTTAGTTGAGACTCAAGCAATGCAATGCGTCGCTCATATGCTTCAGTTTGCTTCTTTGCTAGCGATAACGTGTGACTTTGTTCACTCTTTAGACGCCGCTTGAGAGACTCGTTTTCGTCGCGTCTTGATTCTTGCTCTCGCTGTAAAGCTGCTTCAGCGATAGCCAGACGACGCTCTCGTGTCTCCAATCCTGCAAAGGATTTTCGAAGCGCTTGCTCGAGTCGCTGGTATTCGTCTTGCGCTGATTTCAGCAAATTACTCCGCTCTTCTTCACGACGGGCCCATTCCTCCTCCAGTTCGTCCATCCGTGCCTTCTCAATTTCTGCAAAACGCCGTTTCCATTGCAGTTGCTGAAGATGTTGTTCCTGTTTCCACGCACTTCGTTCTCGTTCTAAGACCTCTCTCAACTCGGCAGCCTCCTTCATCTGTTCACGGCTGTTATCACTCCGATCATTTTTAATGTCGGGACGCGAATTAGAAATTTCCGCCGTGGATGATTCTCTTGTCACCGATGTATAGCGGCTTGTTTCTTCTGCCTCACGCACTACCGACGTACTCCCTGACCGTTCCCTTGCCTCGGTTACAGGAGTTGCTTCAACTGAGGAGGAACCTCTTGACACCTCTTTTTCTTGTAGCGCAACCGGTGGTAATAAAAGTCTACAACGAAGCATGTGAGCCGTTAGTAATTCACCTTCTCAAAACGAAATAGGTGCATGAACTGCATGCTTACCTCGTCGCCTCTATCTCTGTACTGTTCTCAGTGAGCAGCCCAATATCCTCCAAGTATGCAGATACACGGACGGATCCTACACGCTCTTGTCTGGCCGACCCACTTGCTCTTTCGCCACTGACAATCGGGATATTGATCGAACAACTTCGATACGAATGTGCGTATGCCTCAGGTCCGGCTTGAGCGTCAGGAAGTTTTGATTCGGTGTGAACCTCAAGCCAGTGAGCTTCCGTTTCTGCTTGGGTCACGAAGACTTCTTCACAGGTGTCTTCGGAGCAGCAAAAACGTTCCTCTGAGAAAAATAGGTAGCTCAAACTGAATATGGCGCTCCCCACCCTACAATCAATGTAAATTAGTGGACGTGACACCTGCTTTTGAAGCCTCAAGAACGAGAATATAGTCTACCTCTCTCCGTCTCCAGAAATTACATCAATGCTGACAGTTTCCTGCATCTCCTGTTTAAGCTGAAGGGGGTCTTTTGTCAGGTCGAATACACAATAGAAACCTGACGTATCCACTTCCCCCTTGCTCTGCACATTAAACCAGTCACTGTTGACTACACATTGATTAGAGCATTGCACAACCAGAGCACAGCAATTGCAATTCTGTACGTACTTGACGCCGACTTGAGAAACGGGTTCTGATAACGTAGAGAGTACCCTCCAGGAAGTGCGATGTCCCGGACGGATTTCAGTCTCAGACACATCCGATAATGATGTCTTTCACCGCTTGCGTCGCTTAATAGTTCACGCCCAAGCATTTGATGAGCGACTGGACCCCGTGCACAGACCAAAGTGCACTGCCCGATAGATTGGCCAGGTTCATTCAACATCGGAAGTACGATAGACTTTGGATAACCTTCTTCATCCCGAATGACGTTTGCAGCTTCTGACGAAGTTGCCACCAAGCGGTTTGACATTGATGAAAAGCAGCGAATACGCATGGCAGTATCGACGGCGGTCTCGCTTGTGCTGCCATCAAGAACTACCCCAAGTGCAGGACTGGTTGCAAACGCATAGTGCTTTGTAAAGGCGCAAAACACCATATTACCGGATATTTTCTCTTTCTCAGCCGTCACCTCGATAGATATGATTTCCTCGCCAGCAAACGGAGCCAGCGTTGAATGTTTTAAGCGTATATGCTCCAATTTAAACATAATTTGTTCATGCTTGGACACTTCGCTTTCTTCGGTGGAGTTGTTGACTCGGATATCTTGCTTTACTGAAGCTAGATTTGCCACTTCCACACCAGCAGCGTGCTTTTCCCTGTCATCTGGGCTGCCCCGTTCCGTTGTATCTACTTTTGAATTTTCTGACTCCACCAATTCAACAGCAACAGAAGCGGTGACTACTGCATCATCAAAATCTGGAAATGAAAACCTTCCTTCAATCTCAGATGTATCACCAGGTCTCGGATTCCTGTCGTTTCGAGAAAATTTAGAAAAAAGATTTTTGGATAGCAATGGCCGCAACGGAATCTCCACTCCTGCAAGCACTCGATTCTCTGAGCACAAAAAAACTGTGAGGCTCGCCAAAGTCTCAATACAGTGCTCCAAGTCTTCCAGGTTGCTCCTCACTCGAAAACTGTCGCGAATGGGAGAGAATTCAGCAACACCGAGGTTGTAAAACACATCGGTCTGAACGACGACATCAAACAACGAGTAGCTAAGCCAGAACCCAGTTCTCTTCTGTTCTTCTTGAGTGTTCCCCGTCGCAGTTTCCACTAACTTCGAGAGATTCAGCGCTTCCTGAATAAAGATAGAGAGCACAAATATCTCCTGTCCATTGCTGTCTCCAATCTGCAGATACTCCCCACTTTCACCACGAACCACATTCGGTACTACTGCTGTTCTGTTACCTGCCAGTGTTGCATTCTCTGAGGGCACCCCATTTTCACTTTGAGTTAAGCGTTTTAACGGTGTTTTAGCTGGCAAGATTTCCTTCGGTGAGAAAATGCTCGAAATCAAAATCTCACCACCAAAAGGAGAGTTCTGCAGCTTCAGCCACCGTTCCGGCAAGTCTGGTGTCCTTTATAACAAGCACGTGGATACATACCTGTTAGGTTTGCGATAGTCACCTTATCATCACCACGAACAATTTTACAACGAACCTTAGGTCGAGGAAGAACCATCCAAAGCTCAAAATCGCACCATCTTTTTCTTGACGAGCAAGGGTCTCCTTCTGTCCTCGCGAATGGTTTTCAACCCCAGCCTCACCAATACCGTACACAAACACTTTAATCCTCGGAGAATACGCCTTCAAACGCCGAAACCTTTCCATCGGGAATGTCCACTGCAGCTTCCCGTCGCCTCGCACCCACTTGGCCTCTTCAATGAGGCCGCTGCGTCGATAGGGTTCCACCTTCCCACTTCCCTGTACATGTCCATTGCTGCTCCTTGTCTTAGCCACCGACCGAAGAGGCGACCCTCCTGCTAGTGACTGTAGCTCCTGTTTCCACCTCGACCCTCTGGACTGCGCCGCCTGTTTGTCCAGAGTCGCGAAAACCCGCAGCTCTCGAATCGCAGCCGACTCGGCCACTGGAATCCGCAGCATCCGGACCTGCAACGCTGAAACGGTGTACGTCCAGGGAGTGTTGTCCATCAAGTGACGGCCATTGACAGTGTCAGAGTCACGAGGAGGTCGATTACGCTTGGGTTTCGTCCTGGGCAGCGGCGTCACAGCGCCAGCGTCACTAGCATCGTCTTCAAACGCGTCCGAATCAAACCGGGGCGTCGGTTGCTGCTGCTGATGCGTTGGGACAGGGTTGGTGGCTTCTTGCAAGCGCCTAGGGGACTCCAACTCATAGTCATCGCTCGCGTAGACCTCGTCATCTTGGTCGGGATCCGACATGTCAACTGGCGTCGTTTCGCAATAGGTTACCGGATTACCTCTAGGTAATTTATTGGTAATGTTCGTGGTAGTTGAACTGTTGAAGAACTGGGGAGCTCTACAGGGAGTTCCCAGAGACCTTCCGCGCTTATCTACGAGAACTACGGCTCGCTTGAGAAGGAGGTCCGAACTAATGTGCACAGCGCCTAGCTGGACCCCATTGACTTACTACATGGACAAAGGTCCTTCAGTGGAGGAGCCCTTCGACCACCTCATCAAAGCCGATCCTGGAAAGGCTGTTCGGTGGAAGGAGCCTTGCCCAGCATCATTTGCCCCATGAACCACGCGAGTTTGTCGTTGATCGTATTCTATCGCAATGAACGCCGTTGATGCTGCCAGCTGCAAGAAGCACTTCAACGTGCAACTTCCACCAATCCCCTTGCAGCACAAATCTGGCGAATCCTGCCATAGTTAATCGTGCCCGTTGGAGCGCAATGGCAACGTTTGCGAGACGCGGCGCCATGCCGCACCACCACGTACCCGATCCCAAGGAGACGCCCCCCGTTGTCCACCGACTGCGACTGGAGCTCAATCGGACGGTGCGGCGACGTGTCACCGAGGCGGTGGACGCCGTGTGTGTAGCCTTCGAGGACGAGCTGACGCACTTGGTGGCGCCCTCGGTCGAGGCTAACGACACCTACGAGCTCTTCTATGACTGTTGCAGTAGATTGGCGCAGTTTATCGACAGTAATATGGACACCACGCCCGGGTTCTTGCAGCAGATGGACCGCCTCATCTTCGCGTGCCACAGCGGCGTCTCGGGACCGGCGCTGCATTCCGTGATGACGAAAAACCTGCGGATTCGACGGAGAGGCAAAGGGGTCAAAGGGAAAGAGCAAGCGGGTGTTAAAGTGGAATCTACATGTACTGTGACGGGGGAGAGTGAACCACCGGTGATCTCTCCGGGGGATACTGCAATTACACCAAAGAAAAGGGATGTACGGAATGAGGAGGCATCTTTGGGTAGCGAAACAGAGGTGGCAGCGACGCAGGGGGCGACATCGAGGAAGTGGGGGACTAGGAAAAGATTGTCTACGAAGAACTATCCGTCGAGGCAATTTCGGTCGAAGAGAGTGAAGAGGTCGTTGGTGTCCGAGTTGAGACGCATGCCAGAGGATGAAGAGAAGAAGGCGAGAGTTAAAGTTCGAGCTTCACCGAGTCACATCAGAGCTGCAAAACTCACAACAAAACGGGTTAAATGTGCAAGACAGCTGGAAAAGAATTTTGGAGAACCGCGACGTGGTCATTCTGCTAGTGTGGCTGAGCGCCAAGAGGCTGTGGAGTATGGACACGGACGAAGGATACGATGGAATTTGAGGAGTTTGTCGAATGATGCCAACACCTCGAGCGAGCTTCAAGAGTTAGCTGTAAACGAGAAACCGGAGCCACGACGCTCTGGAGGGCAACAATCTCATCCTGGATCAGATTTGGGTGGGCTTGAAAAGGATATCGACATGGCAGAAACAATTGACATAGGCACCGACTCAGCACAAATAACGGTTTCTAGAAGCGTAGATGCTTCCGAGAACGAGCAAGGTGACTCCGGTGCTGAAAAGGAGCAACATTTTCAAGCAACAGATCCAGAGTGCGATGTTGAAATGGCCACTACTTCGAACGACCAGTCTGAAGCCGAAAGTGAGGGAAGGAGCAACGCTTTTGACACTGGATTAACCCTTTCGCGGACAGAGGGAGCATCTTGTGTCAACGATATCGTCGCAAAGAGAAATGACATGGTTGACCTGGAAGGGGAAAACGGAGAAAACAATTTCAGTGAAAGCACAGTCGACTCTGGTTGTGTTCAAATAGATGAAGCAGCTCCAGCAAGTGATCAACCAGTTGCTGCTGTTATTGTTCCGAACGGTAGTGACAGTCGAAACATTCAAGGCGCTAGCAAGGAGGACGGAGATAATGAGACGCTCTTGCGTGAAATTGACGACAGTATGCTTGATAAAACGAAGGTTCAGCAAATACCCTCCACAGACCTGGAGGAACTGAAGCACCCAGTAGCAACTGAGGTATCTCCGACTGAGGGAACGGATCTGCAACTGGAGGGAGGTGGTCAAGACGCACCAGCTGAATCTGATCACGAAAACGCGCTGTCAGAAAGTGAACGCGAGCTACCAGTTCCAGGGCTTTGCGACGCGGGAATGAGACCACCGCAACAAGTCATTCACTTCAAGGCGTGTCTACGAAAGTCGATTCAGTTTGTGGATGCAGTCCTGTGCAAGCCACCTCCAGGTAAAATTTGCATCAGAAACTGCCAGAGAATCCGCTCCCGGCAGTGCAGAGAAGACGTAATGTGTCGCGACCCGCTTTGCCGAAATTGGCACCAGGCAGAAGCGCACACAGACCGCTGCAAGAACCCTCTTTGTGAGTTTAGAAACCGAATTTTGCTTCGCGAAATTATGCATCAAATTGCAAATGAGGATACGCAAATTCAGTTGCTGTCGTTGCAATGGGAGGAGAAATGTATGGAGTCAGTCATGGCAACTACTAACCGCTCCAGTAAGCCGTACACGGAGGACGAGTTGACGCACCTACACGACGATATTATACAGCTAGAGCGACGTATTGATGACGAGAAGGAAGAGAGTGAGTCGCTGAAGAATACAAGAAGAGTCATCTTGGCCAACCTGAGTGCCATCGGGGTGAAACCTCAAGATGACGAGGCGGATGGCTTCCCTGACTATGAAGCCCACTACAAGTAAGTAGCAAGTCACACGTACGCCGAGCAAGAGAAACCAAGTTTAATGTTGAGTTGGGTGGCAGCGAGCTGGCATACGACTGTTCTCGAGATAGCTTTAGCTAACTTCTCCGTCCTGCAGAATAATAGTAGATGCTTGCTTCAATGCCCACATCGCGAAGATTGCGTGCTAATAGACGCTCGACAGCGTACCAGTTGAAATTTGGGGTGCCGTAGCCAATACGAGGTAAATGAACGGTACCACCCAGCTCGAGTGCACGATGCGCCACTGCCTGCAAACCAGATTCTAGCGCATTCAAGCGGAAAGTCGAAGATTTCCCTTGGCGAACCATTTTGACAGTGCCATGCCCATCCTTCACGCGCTGTTTCTTCTTCCCAATAAACCCCTGCACAACAAGTAAGCACACGTACCTGGCGCTGGATACGTGACTATCGGTGGAAGGTTGCGTTGGGAGTTTAATCAAGTGCGCGCTACCAAGTTTGAGATCACCATTGCGTCCAGCTGCCTCATATTGCTTCTGGATAGCAGGTGACAGCGCTGATAGGCTACGAAAGAAGCCTCGCGAGCTCCATACACCACTATTGTCAACACAGTGCACAATAATGTATGGACTCGAGTGAATGGAGCTGGAAGGTGGCTGGCTGGCGTCTCCGGACTTGTAATAAAGTCGCCCTGCGATGGTGGAGGTGACTGAGCTGTCGATACTACGGGGAGTACTAGCTCCACACTGACTGATATCAATCGCTGTCGATTCGTAATTGTTTGTCTTCCACTGGGCAAGCTTTCTCTCCAAAGCCTTTTGACGGCGCTCTTCTCGCCTTTTGGTTTGTTCAATATCGTTTTCAGCGCTTTGGTCTTCGTCCTCTTCATCTTCCTCATCTTGCTCATACCTTTTCCGAGCCGTTTTTGTTTGGCGCTTCGTGTTGTTTGGTGCTTCGTTGCACAACTTCTGAAGCAGCTCAAAGTCTTGCGCCTTGGTACTTGTGACTTTTGAATAGTCTTCTCCCTCAAAGTAGTACATGTTTTCCTCGCGGAAGTCTCCACCCGATTCGAGCAATTTGTCACTCTTCAATCCTGAGGTCGTCATATCCTCGGAATCACGGTTCTCCGCAGCCGGGTATATGGTTTTCCGTGTCAAGATATGCTGAATAAATTCTTCCTCAAGCGGCTTCATGAGTGCGTCTTCGTCCTCACCGGCGGCATCTTTCATAAGGCGATGCAAGCCGAACTGAATCATATCCAGCAAGCTCTTGTCAATGTCGTCGTCATTCGCGTTGCTCTCATCATCAGTGCGGCGAGCGAGGTTCCGAATTCGATCAGCCATCCGCAGTTTTTTTAGCGTACGCCGATAAATACTTTCCTCGACAGTGTTTGCACATAGAAACTTGATCACATGAATGGGTTTTGCTTGTCCCAACCGATACGCACGTGCCACCGCCTGCAGATCCGTTTGCGGGTTGTAATCGGAGTCTGCGAAAATGACGGTATCTGCGCTTTGCAAATTCAATCCAAGACCTCCAGCGCGGGTTGAGATCAGGAAAACGAACGTTTCAGGGTCTTGGCGGAAGCGCTCAATGCACTGCCAACGTTCTTTACCACGCACTGACCCATCAATACGCTCGTACGCAAAGCTTTCAAGCGTGAGAAAGTCCTGGATGATATCCAGGAAGGGAGGAGATTGACTAAATAGCAGTACTCGGTGGCCTTCTTGCTTCAGACGCGGCAGGATTTGATGTAGCACAAACAGCTTGCCACTGTTTTCGTGCAGGTGGTTGCCTTCCACAAATGGCTCAGGTTCTGCTCCAGGGAACAAGTAGGGGTGATTGCATGCTTTCCTCAGCTGAGGAAGAATATTCAGCAACGGTACCCTAAAATCGTACGCACACCGTCAAACCAGGGATCAAATAGTGCATCTTACAATGTACACAGCGTACCTGCTTCCGTGAGCTTTCGCCACGCCATTTAAGACATCAGCGTTCTTCGTGATGACCTCCTTGTAGTACGCACGCTGCATCGATGACATTGGTGTATGAACCACCATTTCAGATAATGGTGGCAGGATAAATGCGCCCTGCACGTCCTGAATCGTGCGCAACAGCAACAATGGTGCCAAGACCCTGCGCATCAAGTCTTCAGCTTTGCTCAACCGCTTCGATTTAGTGCGTTGATCCACGTCAAGTCGCTGGGCCTTGGCTGAGAAGTAGTCGCGGAACGTTGTTTCAAACAGCGCTTGGTCGTTGAACACGCTCGGGTTCAGTATCGACAGCAGTGCAAACAGTTCTTGCAGATCGTTTTGAATGGGTGTACCCGTGAGAATCGCCATGTGCTTGGTGCGTAGTTCCGTCGAGACGACCCCGTAGAGTTGCCCCTTGGGGTTCTTGAGTCTGTGTCCCTCGTCCATAACCAATAATTCCCACTCGGTCTTGTGGAAGAACTCATGGTCGAACAACAACATCTCGTACGACGTAACCACCACCAACGGTCGGTCCTTGGGACTGGCGGCAATGATTTTTTGCGTTTTCTCCCGGTCTGTCGCCGGGCCAATGTACATGACCGTCGAAATGCTTGGCGCAAACTGCTCGAATTGCTCCATCCAATTGGGCAGCACACTTAGCGGCGCAACGATCAAATAGCGACCTCCACCAACCTTTATTTGGTCTTGATCAGCAGCAATCAACGCCGCAATAAACGAAATGACTTGCAGCGTCTTGCCTAAACCCATTTCGTCCCCCAGAATGGGGTTCAACCCTTGCTCGTGTTTGCGGAGCAGCCACCGCAGACCTTCCAGCTGGTAGTCATACAGCACCACGTTCTCCAGGGTAGACGGCTGCCTCTGGACCTGGTCTGCGAGCGGCGTAGGCTGCTGCCCACGCAATTCTAGCTTGTTCACCACCGTCTCCATCCACAAAGTGAGCTAATTGCAATATCTGTCATTAAAGCGGGTATTGATGACCTTCACTCACATCGACCATGATCCCCCCAACAGTGCCATTCTACCATGTCAACGTCAACCCGCCCGCCGCGGGTGTTGCTGTGCGCGAGCGGGAGCGTGGCGACGGTCAAGGTACCGGAGATCGCCGTGCGTCTGTCGCAGATGGCGGACGTGCGCGTGGTACTCACAACGTCGGCGGATTTCTTCCTGCAACGTGCCAAGGACTACAACGCAGCGGCGTGGGCGGAGTTTGAAGCGGCGAAGCAGTTGGAAGGAAGAGGAATATCCATCGTCCGAGACGAAGACGAGTGGGCGGCGTGGAACGTCGTCGGAGACAGTGTGCGTCACATTGAGGTGCGACGCTGCGGGCTGGAGGTGCTGCATACTGAGACGCTGACGCTGTAGATGTAGTTGAAGGACTGGGCGGATGTGATGGTCCTGGCGCCGATGTCGGCCAATACGCTGGGAAAGCTGGCGAATGGCTTGGCGGACAATCTGCTCGTATGCTACAGTAAAAGTTCACTGGAAGATGGTAGTTACTGAGGAAACACTGTGTTTGTGCAGACCTGCGTCGCACGGGCGTGGATTATGACCAAGCCGTTCGTCTTCGCGCCCGCTATGAACACGGATATGTGGAATCACCCGATCACTGCCAAACAGCTTCGAGTGCTGGCTGAGTTTGGCTACAAGATGGTGCCTCCTGTAGAGAAGAAGCTGGCCTGCGGAGTGGTTGGTACGATGGCAGAGATGTTACTGTACGCACTCTATTCACAGTTACCGAAAATCTCTAACCTCGTGTGTCAGGCACTGGAGGCCTTGCAACGGTCGATAGCATCGTCGCGTTCACTGTCGAGCAGCTGAGCTACGTATCTCTCGCTGATTAGATCAAACAAAAGTAACCAGCATCAAATGCAGGCACTTTGTATGCACTCTACACCGGTGTCTTGGCCTCGACATCTTCCATTTCGAGGTGGAAGACTTCGCTGATAGCCTCGATGGCAGCATCCTGTACATCCTTAATCGTAGCATCTGGGCGAATGCGTTCAATGCTTGTCACCGCGCGGTCATCAATACCGCAAGGAACAATACGGTCGAACCCACGCAGGTCCGTTTTGACATTCAGCGCGAAGCCGTGCATGGTAACCCAGCGACTCGCGTGTGTACCAACCGCACAAATCTTCCTCATCTCACGCTCATAGTTCCCCCTGCAGTGCTCCTCATCTCCAGACCCCGGCTTTTCCTCCACCCAGACGCCCGTCAGTCCGTCCACGCGTTCTCCTTCAATTCTGAACTTGGCCAGCGTGCGGATCACCACCTCCTCTACTTGACGGAGGTACCAGTGCAGGTCTTTTTTATGCTGGGTCAGGTCCAAAATGGGGTACACTATGACTTGTCCGGGACCATGATATGTCACTTCTCCGCCGCGATCCACGCGCACGAGCTTCACCTGCTCCTTCTCGGGGTTAAACTTGATGTTCTCCATCGTGCCGCCTCTGCCCAGCGTGTACACACTCGGGTGTTCCAGAATCAGCACCACATCCTTCTCCACCGGTTGGCCCGCACGCATAGCCAGCACGCGTTTTTGGATGAGCTGCTTCTGCCAATCCCAAGCCGTCTCGTAGTCCACGCGGCCCAAGCGGTACACGACGCACTTCCGCTGCGGCGTCTCCAGAGCAGCTTCTTGTGTGGACAGGAAGCGCAACGACTTTGCTGCAGCTGCAACGTATGGCTGCCGTCGGGTGGCGGCTAGGACGCTTCGCCGGAGGCTCATGCCGGTGAGCTGCTCGTGTCTTTGGTGCGTGGAGGGCACTACAGTATGTTAAGTACGCACTGACCGCTATAGAAAGTGCGCTTATGTTCGTAGCGAAAGTGGCCTCATTCAAAATAATGCGAGGGAAAGACGCCGTTGGCGCCATTTCGCGCGAGCAGCTTCTGGCGCTCGCGCAGCGCCGCGGGCAGGCGGAGAAGACGCTCGCGTTCTTTATGCCTGAAGCGGCGACTGCAGTTCGCAATGGCAGCGCGAAAACCACGTATTTGCCGGCTCTAGTGCTGCTGAACGCCGCGGTAGAGCTTCGCCTGGCGAGCTGGACCCAAGCGCTGAGTGCAGAGCGCGACCACAAGCGCCAGCGAGTGAGCGACAGTGACAAACGCGACGTTTTGTTCGCTGCCAAGATGGCGCAGAGCGCGGTGAAGGCGTACGCGTCCACAACCGCTGCTGCAGTCAAGGAGGAAGGTCGGTATTCTCAACCTGTGTATTGGACAATTACTGTGGTGAGTTTAACGACATTCCGTGGTGAAGAGCTGAAGGATTTCGTGGCGGCAATGGACCTGGCGTGTGTGGCGCTGTACGTGGTGTGTGCGCTGGAACACACGGTGCGACTTGGCGACCTGGTGGTGGACAATCTGCTGTATCAAGTAGCGAAGAAGTACGCGGAGATACCAAGTGTGAGTACTGATCGGTTGATTGCTGCAAATTGTTGTGTTTCTGATATGATTTGTGGTTGTTGTAGATGCGAGAGGCTGCTAGTTGTGTGGCTGCTTGCGTCCATGCTCGTTTGTGGAATGCCCATGAAATGTTTTACAAAGAGACAACAACCAAGTCAAAGCTGATGGCTTCTTTAGATTTTCAGGAAGAAGTCAATTCCAAGATCACAGCCACTGTGCAACAGAAACTGGAGCTGCTGGCTGAATTTCCGAGACCAAGAAGTTGCCACACGGCCCAATTCGCACGGTTGCTTCTTGGCCACACCAATGTTTGCATAACACTTTTAACAGCAACAAAGAAGCACGAGGTACGAAAACTTTCGCAAGACTATCGTTTTGTGCTCTGTTCGTAACATGATTGATCTGTAGGCTATACTCGTGGTGGCTGAAACGACGCTGTCGCCGTGGATCGCGCATCTTCAACACCTTTCTGGCGAAAACTCAAAGTTTGCTTCATCATTCAGTGACCGGGCATTCAGGATACTGTGGAAATGTGCAGCAGCTACAGACAGTCCCGGGCAAAAGTCACCCGAATCGACTAGCACTACGCTCCAATTTCGTTCGACGGCATTGACATTCTTACTCAAATGCTCAAACTACACTTCCTCGTACTTTATACATCAGGTGGGTGAAATTTATGATTTTGCAGGATGTAGCAAACGTAGAGCACTAATATCTTGCCATCTCGTCCACGTGTGCTGTCTAGGTGCACCGCGTCGGGGTCCAACATGAACGTGCATCGAGAAGGTCACAATTGGGACTCAAAGAGTTATACGCGTTTTACGCTTGCTCAGCGAACGCTCTGGCTCAAACAATTCCTAACTCACCCCACATATACTCAGTACGTACTACTGCCATTGTGTAAATATGCTGTTGTGGTTGATGGTGAATTGCTGACTCCATTTATCTGTATTTTGTTGCATTACTCAACAGTCTGACACACTTCAGTGGGAGTATGTTCAATGGCTCGAACACTTTGCCTTGATTTGTGAAGCCTCTGGGATGCATCTAAAAGGTGCAATGATTCTGAAAAGCGCAGCTCAATACGTGCAACTGTTTGGCAGCATATGCGAGCCTATTCAGCCGTGCCTACTTTTCTCCGTTGTGGGCGACCTTTTTAGTGCTGCTAGCTCCGAAAAACGCGAAAAATGGCCGTTGTCTCGCACTGAGTCTACTAAGTCATCTTTTGACAAGAGGCTGGAGTACGATACTGGGCTGATCATTGGGGATCTCATTGACAGAGCTTCATCCGGCACATGGTTTGATCAGTGTGAAAAGGCAGCACGAGTGTATTTGAAAAAACTCGAAGCGTTGATGCCTTGTAGATTCGCTTCGCTGGCCACCCAAGATCTCGCAATGTTCGTTCCGTTCCTGACGCGTTGCTTGAAAAGAAGCTCGACAAAAATTTTCAACTACGCTATCAGTATCCAACATTCTTCGAAGTATCAGCTGTACAAACAAATCGTCGCAAGGTAATTGTCGTGTATCGTGTCGGGAGCTTCTGATGAACTGCTCTAACAATTATGCTGCAGTTTTGGTGAAATGTGCAAGGCAGTGCAGGAATTGCGCGCTGCTTCCGTAATAAAGGACCGTAAAATCGTGGAATCACTACTGCTAGAAGAATCACGGCTCCATCGAATGACTGCGATACTTCTGGTTCGGTGTTGCACGGAAGATAGCTCGATGGTAGCCCATCCTTGCCTCCGAGATCTCTCTCACCATGTGAATCTGGTTCAAGTGCTCCTGGATGAGGCGACGATGGATGGAAAGCCAAGTGAATCTATTCTGCAGGGCGTTCTTGGAGATTTAAACGCAATTGCACGAGAATGTTACAACTGCGCTACTCAGTTCTACAAAGCAGGAAACCGTCAAGACACGATATCGGCGTTGATTGGAGCGTTTGAGCTTGCCGAACGCTACTTGGAATATGTCATGTGCAGTAATCTCACCGCTGAAGATGTACACAAGGCACATACACAACTGAAAGTCGATGCTATCGTTTCCTTACTGGCACATTGCTTCCGTGAGCAGGAGGATTTCACCAAATCACGAATTTTCATTGGGTACTCAATTCTCTACTGTGGAGACATCAACGAGAGAATCCCACAAGCAAATGTCGACAAGTTCGTATCTTGCATCCTAGAGGAGGCAAAGTTACCAGAGAACGATACAGAACTCTCTTTGGTAGGGGATTTCAAAGTTTTTCTGGACAACGCTTCTCATGTTTTTAAAGCTCGTTACATTCCAGAGGACCAAATTGTGAGGCTGTGGGACGCGTTTCGTGTCACCTTCGAGCGATCATCTGCTAATATTGTGACGAGCATGCGCGCCAGGGATTGCGTCCAATCAGGGAGTGGAACTACCAATACTGACAGGATTGCTGTGGGGTTATGTTGTTCGCTTGAGAACTACATAGAGGGCGTGCTGATGAAGCTCAAGAATGTGCCCAGTTGCTGTGATTCTTTCGTCGACACCTTGTTGGAAGTTTCGCTGTCTTTAGCAGCACGCAAACAGATCTACTGTGACTTTTACGCCAAAAACAGTTATAATGATGCAATAGAGCGGCTTCTGCTCGTGCACCGCTCCCTTAACAATGCTGCCGAAGAACTTCAGCATTTTAGCGTTGCAGCTAGTTCTGACCTGGGAGGAGTTTATGGGTGGCTTGGCGTGATTACAATGGAGATTGCTCTTATGGTTTGCTATGCTCAAGAGTGTGAAATTCCAGGAGACGCTTCTTTTAGCGAAGAGAATGCCATCGCGGATATTGAGCGCTGCTTGATGTACTGGAGCGATTGTGGAGAATCGTCTGGGTCGCTGTTTGATGGATCTCATATAATTTGCTGTTTGGAATCCGTCTGCAACACGCTATCCCTAATTTCGTGTTCGGTGCTGGAAAAAACAGCTCGAAAGTTGCTGAAGACATATCAATTGTCTGTAAGTGTTCATTATTCAACATCGGGCGTCGTTCCACCTGCATTACTTTGGATGCTTGACGCGAACGATGAAGGCAATGTGACGATAAAGGAACCGGGAAATGTCTTTTCGTCTGCTGCCAACATCAGTGCACAAATGCAGCTGTTTGAGCAAGTCGATCGAGAAATTTGTGCTGCCGGGACCTCCAATTTTGATGACAGCATTGCTCAAGCCTCTCAACACTTGCTTCTTGCGGTTATTACTCTAGGCGATATTCGGCACAACATAAAGGTGCACCCGACCGCAACGGTTGCAAAAGCAATTGGAATGCGAGAATTATTTGTTCGCGCGATACTATCAGATATTCACTTTCGCGAAGGACGGGGCAAGTGTGCCATTGCCGAAGCTAAAGCTGCGCTGCGGATTTGCTGGAAACTAGCGAAGAAGTTTGGCGTTGCCTCATCATCCGCTGAAGCCGAATACTTTGATCTACCTCCCGAAATTTCAAGCGCAGAATGTCAACAGGGAAAATCAACGCAGGTATTATTTTTCAAGGCGTTACAATGTACATCGTGGGATCTACTTTCGGCAGCAAAGCAATTATTGTGTCAGATCGCATCCCTCTACAGCTTATCTGATCAACCGCACAGGTACTGTCTTCCTACTTCATGCTTTTAATGTGCGTAGACTGATACCAGCATGTTGTTTTCGTGAAGGGCTTCGTATTACTTGAAGGAGGCGATGAGGCTTGTTGGTGGGCTGAATTTGCGCTTTTTCCCACGAAAACCATTTTACGAATTCGCAGAATTGGAGCTAAACGCAAGTCATGTGAAGGAGGCGAAAGTAGCTATATCTCTGTTATCCCCGATTGCGGGGCCAAGCACGCAGTTCAGCAACAATGATCACACCATCGACGCTGTAGCATCCAAACAACATTCCTGCATCCAATCCGATTTGGTGTTTCTTGAACAAATTTGCAATGAAATTGTGCAACAAGGGGACGTTCACCGCAGTGAGGGAGATGAACAGGTAGCTTTATCCTACTACGCAGAAGCAATTGAAGTTTTATCAGCTGCCGATCACAGTGAAAACTCTGCTTCCAAGATACTGACAAGGGTCAAGGCTCGTTGCTGGCGTAAATATGCAGGACTCCAGAGCCAGATAATCGACTTTACTGATTCAGCAGCTATTGAAGAACTTCTAGCTTCGATGAAGATGCTCAAGCGGTCGTTGAAAGTTTGTGATGCAGGTTTGGAGCGAGTCAAATGCATGGTTCAGTTAGGGCGCATCAACACCAGACTCCTGCGCTCTACATCGCCGAGGGCGTTTACTAGTCTGGAGCGAACGCTCGCCTTACTGGAACAAGCCTTTTTGCTCGGGGATCATCTAGGTATTCCCTACCTAAGTCAAGAGCTGCGGACAGCTCTAGGGATGGCATACTTAGCTGAAATCGAGGAGAACGCTCGTAAAGCGGTTGATTTGATGGACGGAGGCGACAGGGACAGATTTTTGTCGTGGGCGAGCAGCTCGTTGCTGGCAAATGCTAGCACTGCTGATATTGCTGAGGCGGAGTTAGCAACTGCTGAAACAGACAGCGACGTATCGATGAAAGAAGCCCTAGTAATACAGCTCGAGCGACTAGCTGCTGCCCCAGCCGTAAATCGAAAGCCGAATGGCCAGTTGGCCGGAATGGCTCAGACCGTTGCTGAAAAGGTTCGACAGCTTCCAGATACTTGGATCGTTGTTTCTTTGATGATAAGCCTACACTCTGAGCTGGTGATTAGCCGCATTCCGGTAAGCGCGATTTGTTTAATACTATGACATCGACATATTCTAACGTTTGACGTGATAGACAAACGGCGCCGCACCAATTTCTTTCTGCTTACCGAATGTGGCCTGGATGAAATGCATGCATGAAATGGATGCAATCATTCAAGAATCAAGGTACGGTTTTGTTGCCTCTAGCTACTGAGCTTGCTCGTTTAACAGCTTATATGTCGCGTGGATAATTTCTTAGGAAAATCTTATCTGGACACACTGCTGAAGAAGCAGACTTATGGAGCACAGAGCTGAAAAAGAAATGGTGGAGCACTCGCAAAGTGTTGGACGAACGCATTGAGAAAACTGTTCTTTGTATGCAGGTATGTTTATGCGGAAAAAGGCTGGAGTCTCGGATTGATTACTAACCATTCTTCTTTGGTTTGTAGGAAACGCTTGGATTTTGGCGATGCTTGCTTGTCAACAGTTCAAACATGCATGATGGCCAGATCGTTCAGAGCTGCTGGAACATACTCGCATCGAGCAAGCTAGGTTCTATCAAGCTGGCTGAAAGGAACAAAACTCTGTTGAGCGCTGTTACTGATGCTCAGTATTGGTTGTCAGACAGCGAAGTGATCGATGCACTTCACCATATTGCAGCAGAGATTGAGGTACCCATGCCCGATTCAACTGCGCAAGAAATGCTCGAATTGATACGGTCGGCGGGACAACACTCGACGGAACCAATTGATTCCGGTCATGCTAACAATCTCTCTAAGCTGAGCAGAGAGAGAATCACCAAGATGAAGATCAGTGAGGTGAAACAGCTCCTTGTTAGAGAAGGTCTCAGTACAGATGGATTAAAGAAGGCGTTGGTGGGTCGCCTTATTGCTGCCCGCGATGCTGCCCTCTCGGAGAAGATGAAGTTACAAGCTCGTGGCGGCAGCCAGGAGTGCTCAACAATTTTGACCTTGAGCCACCAGCTGCAGCAATTTCCGTGGGAAGGCATGGATGTAATGGGCAGTTCTAGCGGTGTAACTCGTATGCCGTCTCTCGATCTGATCTTGCAAAACGCCGGCCGGGCATCTCCGATGACCAGCGTTCAACGGAATCGTGTGCGCTTTTTACTCAATCCTGCAGGAGACCTCAAATCAACACAAAACCAACTGGGACCGATTTTGGAGGGTGGAACGACAACATACGGCTGGGAAGGAGCTGTCGGGGAAATTCCGGATCCCGATGAACTGAGGTAGGTACGCACGCTATAGAATGTGCGGACACGTTGTTAAAGTCTAACCTGCTGTCTTGCGACCCCACAGAGAATATTTATTGGCTGCGGACCTGTATATTTATTGCGGCCACGGCTCCGGGGAGGCCTACTTGCATCGCGACAAGGTTCTGAGTCTTCAGCCAGACTGTAGCGCCGCTTTGCTCTTTGGCTGCAGTAGTGGCTGTCTCGAGCGACAGGGGATCTTCGGCCCGAGTGGCGCGGTGCTAGCATACTTGCGAGCTGGGAGCCCTGCGGTGCTGGCGATGCTCTGGGACGTCACCGACCGCGACATCGACCAGCTGAGCGTCAAGATTTTACAGGAGTGGCTGCTGGCAGATCACGAGGACGAAAGCGACCGTCGGTCGCTGGCACAGGTCCTGCAAGGCTCGCGAGGCGTGTGCAAACTCAAGTATCTTAACGGCCACGCCGCCGTCTGCTTCGGGCTCCCGCTGCATGTGAAGGGCTAAGCAAGATCCACTTCAACAACTTCTAATTGTGTGTGGCGCACACAAGCTGTAGTTCCGTGAATTGCGCGACATGTTAAGCGTTAGTAACGCTAGATAGACCAATCAAAAATGGTCAGTGACGTAGCGCGTAACCGCCATTCGTGACCGACAGAAGCCAAGCGCCGTCTTCGTCACCTCCGTCCATCAGGCGATTCTTCTCCGAGACCACAAGACGGAATGGTCCTGCTCTGCTCTACGCCGCCGACCCCGCTGCATGTAGACGTGGTTGCTACTCGCCCGCTAGTGCAGGAGCTGGCCACGTCTGCTGCTGCGCGAGAGCATGTCCGTGCGTTGGCTGAGACCACCTACGGGCGCTGCGTGCTTGGACTCGGTGAGGATTGGATTCACAGTCGATGACGGATGTAGTAGTGTATCTAATCTTGCTGACATTGTGCTGCTTGCTGCTGCCATGGGATTTGGTAGCGGGCTTCCTGGGGTTTGCGACCGAGTACATGGCTGCATTTGGGAAGCGCACCAGCGGCGGTGTGAGCCCGGAGGATGTGCAGGTTGCCCATGAGGTTTGGAAGAGCATCTATGTGCGGTCAATGAAACGCAGAATCTTGCTGACAGAAAAATCGATGTTTGGTGGATGTACAGATGCTCCTGCTGCTTGCCGAGACGGTGGTCGACGAGGACAATGCTACCTTCATCGGTGCGTTCTGCGGCGAAGTTGCTCTTGTATTTGCTCGCTTTGGAATCCGATACTAACTTATTGCAGCGCGTGTTGGAGCACACCCGTTACTGATGCGCCTGATGGAGCACGAGAACGAAGATATTCAGGAGGTTAGGATCGTGTTGTTCATATCGAGTTCTGGGATCACCCAATACCAATTCTCTCTGACTTTCCTTGACATGATTGCATCCATTCTTACAGGCAGCAGCTGAAGTTGTCGCGAGCTGTACATCCAGTCCTTCGGCTATCACCTTTCCGCACCGCGTGCGTCAAGTGGGGGAAGTCGAGCGTTTGTGGCCACGTGCTGTACCTCTTCCTTTCGACCCTCGTGACAATACCCCCAAGAATGCTGACGGCAGCGAAAGCACTATGAATGTGCTTATCCGCCAAGTACCTACGCGTATGACAGGCCAGAGTAAGACAGGGTACCTGCTGTGGGGTGCGGCATTTGTCCTTGCACGCTGGATCCACAAGCACCGCGAACTGTTCGAAGGCAAGAGTGTGATCGAGGTGGGCAGCGGTCTCGGACTCGGAGGCATCACAGCGGCTCGATTTGCAAGCCGCACGACACTTACTGACTATCAGAGCGATACGTGCACGGCCCTCGAGTACAATATTCAGCTTAACAAGCCGTTCACGCACGAGTTCGATCCCTCGAAGCCGGAAGTAAAGGTGTCGCTTCTGGACTGGGACCTTACCGAGAGCATTGAGGCTGTGCCGAAGGCAGAAGTTGTGATTGCCAGCGATATTATCTGTGAACCAAGCACGGCTGAAGGATTCCTGCGTGTAGTCCGCCACCACGTACTCAGCAACCCCGACGGCGTAGCCTACCTCATGAATGCTAACAGCCACAGTCGCTTTGGTGTCACCCATCTGCACGCGATTTTGGCCAAGAGCACGGACCTCTCGTACAGCATTACGCCGGTAGGTGATCTAGCCGACGGTGTAGAGCTTCTCGAGACCGTTAGCGACGCGCAGGAGCTGTCCTACGAATTCTACGAGATCCGCGCTGCCTCTCATTAGAACAGATATCAATACAATAGAGAACTCGCTTTACAGGACACCATTGATGCTTCAATCCATGGAGAAAACACTGCTTGGTCAGAAGTCGTGCTAGCATTTTTACTGCCGCGTTTGCTTCTAAACAATAATGTTGTAAGCCACAGGCCCAGTACAGCGCGGATCGTCTGGAAAGCCGTCACCGTTTGGATTCGAATTGCCAGCTATACCAGTTGCAGTACAGGAGCATCGACCAGACCCACAACGATTGGATTTCGCGCGTTGCAACTGATCCTCGCGGGTCTTAAACTCCTGGCCAGGCTGGGGACAGCTAAAAGGCGATCTCATCTGTAATCGCTTCCACATGGGGCTTCGCTGACACAATAACTGCTGTGCAGTTGTTAACGTGCACGAATTACAAGTTCGGCAAATACGGTCTACGCCTGCCGCGCATGACGAAACCTCATACTCATCCAGCGTGCACTGAGTACATGGACCACACACACGATCCGTCGTTGGAGAGCAAGCGACCGATACGTATTGGCCTGCACGGCATTCAGTGCAAGCTGCAAAACAAAACACAGAAGGGGTTAGTCTCGAAGAATTCTACTTTCTTAGACAACATGGTAACTTACGGTAGCAAAGAGTGTCTTGCGTAGCTCTACAACTCTCACGGCCAAATGAGTTACCGGGGCACACGCTGCAGGTGTTACACTTCCGGTCCTTAAGATCTGAGCACGAGCTGGTAAGATACGATCCTGCAGGGCACGCTGAGCAGTCCGCAGCCGAAACCTGAAGCAGATTCCCCGGAATCACGGCAACGACAGGATTACCGTTAAAGTCCGCAACGAATGCACTCTCAATCCCCAAAAACGTATTCGCTCGTGTGATGCCGATTTTACCAGCGCCAACACTCGCAAATGCTGTGATGTCGGCTCGGCCGAGCTGCAGGGTGAGAAAGGTATTATCAGCAGGTAGACGATTTGCGTCACGCAGTGTGGCACCGCTTAGTGGATCTGGGTGTGGAGCAAATAACCGCGTGGTTGCTGGTGAAAGCTGATAAACGTCGACTCCTCCTGTAGTTTCCGAAAAGGTCAGTGCTTCAATTTTAAGAGTAGAAAAATCTACCGACTCGGAAAAATGCAGCTTTAGTAATCTGCGTGATAAATCCAAGCTGTACCCCACGAGCATCGGTGCTAGAGTATCTGGAGTAAACGTAGTAACAGCGAGCGCTGAAGCGCTGGATGTACCTTCTGTTATGGCTGGAGAACAAGCACGGATTCCGCTGCTTTGGCAATTGTTAAGAACGTACTGGAAGAGACCCACTTCCGTACTCAAAAACGCCGATTCAACGCTCTTTGCTAGTCCAGCTATGCGCTTCAGGTTGTTAAGATCCCCTGCACCAATGTCCAAGAGAATCGCTGTGCCATCTGGGCTGTTCGTTGTTGTCTGCTGGGTAGTGAAACTGAAAGTTGGGCCGGTTTTTAACGCACGTTCGGACTGCAGTAGCAACTTTGTTACGTCTAGAGTTGATACCTGAACAGGATGACTCATCTGGAGAGTCAGCCTTCCAAGAGCCAAGTCAAGGCCAAACGAAACGATATGTGGGCCTTGCGCTACCCCTACAAGCACCACTTCAAGAACATTGCAATCTCCAACAAGGGCGCCAGTCACATCAGATAGTTGTAACCAGAACGAACGCGGATGTGGATCATAAGTTGGCGGTGTCAAGATCCTTAGGAAAACTTTCTTCACATCAGAATCGCCGTTTGCCCAAGTGACGATTTTGTTCATGAGGGGATCAAAATCAACCCCAGATATTGCTGTACCAGCTATGGCTTTTACGAACACCCGCGCAGGTACAGGAAATGTTACAAAGTTGCGCTGTATTGCCACGGATAGCACGCCCGGTTCAGTTGCCACCACGCTCGGACATAGCTGAAGACGTGAGCTTGTATTACGCGAGGCTAGAGCGATAAAGCTCAAATCTGGGACTCGCAACACGGATTCTAGAGGCTCACGGGCAGCAAAGTTAACGTCGCCAAGATACACATTCGTCGGATTAGTGATATCGATGCACGTCGTACTGGCGTGTGCTCCATTTATTGGGGCTCCTTTACTATTCCGTAGCACGAGGGTTACACGTCTGGCAGGTAGTCTGGGATCCGGTCGAAATAATGATGCCACAATAATTTGTCTGTCACTCGTATCCCCCTCTTTCCAAAGCAGTTCTTGTTCTTGTGGTACATAGTCTAAGCCTGCCACAGCAGTCCCATCTTGGGTAGCAACAATGACGGAGCAGTCTCCGTCGCTACCATTACGCCGCTGAATTAATACGCGTGCGGTACCTCCTGCTATAGATGAGTATTTCGTACTCGCACAAGCTGGAAAGCAATCTGCATCGAACTGCAGTGTGCCCGACCGAACATTATTGGGACCAGGTATTGTCACAACCATTTCTCCAATGCTGCCAATCGCTCCAGTTCCGATAACGGCTTCTTCATCAGCTTCCGCAACAGCCAATCGCAAAATAAAGTTCTCATTAGGCTCATAAACCCCGTCATTTGGCACTTTTATCGTGATATTCTGCGTTCGAGCAGTAGCGGTAGCAGGATAATCATCACGTTTCCACTCCAGCACTTTTGTGAGTGGCGATAGCAACACAAAGTCATCGGGAAAGCAGGCACTTTTACACACAATTTCAAACTTCACAGTCGCAGAGGACGTCGTGCCAGCCATCCAAAGCACAGGGATAATCAACGTGTTGTCCTCGTTTATACTGGCAGCGGCGTCCTTGAATGTGAAGCTACCAGGAACAACTGTAGATTGGTGAACGTTAGTAGTAACTTAGCAATTAAAACGATAAATATACGCACTGTTCGACGGAGGAACTAGTATCACTTGCGTCTGGTTCCGGTCAGCGTTGATTTCCGCACCAAGTGCATCGTGTAGCCTCAATGTGAACGTCTTGGGGCTTTCTTGGGGCTTACCATCATTGTAGATAGGCAAGTAAAGAGCTTTCTCGAAATCCTCGCCATCCTGCCACACGAGGCTCATGTTGAAGATTGGTTTATAGTCACGTCCCGCCACTGCGTTTCCAACACCAGGAATGGTGGACACATATACAGCAGCTCGACCGTCACATCCGAGACTGCGTTGAACTGTGATGTAAGCAACGCCAAAGTCCTCTGTGGTTGAGTAGACAGCTTGGGTGAATTGGAATCGGCCGTTCGTTGCAGTAGCCTCGACACCTCCCGGGCCATTGAACACCCCATCAAGCACAGCAAAAATCACAACCAGCAGAGTCCAGGAGTGTTGCCTTCGCCAGAAGATCGCCATGACCAATTGAGTCGAGCGACGCTTTGAAATTAGATGAGCGAAACCACGGCGCTATGGACGACGGTTCGATGAAATACACTTTAGACGAGAACGTAAAGTGTTCGGGGCATGGCCGACACCTAGTGTGGCTTCTAGTAGTGTTTCCCCTTTAGATATTACAGTATGGGCAAGGCTTCAGTGGTTCAGGTGCACCAAGATGTGCCTGGGAATGCCTCTCGTGAGGTGTTTCAAGGTCTGTTCAAAGACTTGGGGAAGCAAGCAATGGCTCTTGAAGCTATTCTGCGTGCGGTTTGCGGTCGCGTCGACAAGATGGAGAACTGGCTTACGGAGGTGAGTTTTGGTATGACAGAGCTCGACCTCAAGCTGCGGAATATCGCGCACAATATTGATGGCACAGCGGCAGTGGATGATGAGGCACAGGGGCCACATCGCTGGGTTACTCCACCGGACGACGACAAACCGTTAGCGCCGACAGTGAGCAAGAAACTTGGCACAGACAAAAAGGCTGTTCGTGTCACTGGGATGGCGGCTGCCATTCTTGATCGGCTAGCAACGACTTCCAGCGTTACCACAGCTACAGCTGCAGATGTCGAGAAAGTTGAGAAAACTCCTTCGAAGAAGAAGAGCAAGGACAAGAAGCACAACTCCAAAAAGGTCAAATCGAATGGATCGGGTGAGGCGACAGCTACTCCTGTCGCTGAGAGCGTTCAACCGACAGAAACGAAGCTGGTACCAATCCCCCAGCATTCCCCCGCTCCTGTGGCGAAACTTGTTGCTGTTGAACCTGTAATATCGACATCTCCAGCCGAAGTCGCTGCTGTTCGTGCTAGCATTACTGATCCAGAAGAGCAGGAGATCATGGTCCCTCCTACATTGACCGCTAGTATTGAGGAGGAAGTACCGGCAACAATTCATCTTCTTGAACCCGCTACCAGTGAAAACGATACCGTTGCCGACGCTCCTGCTGAAATTGCTACATTAAATGAACCCGAAGCCCAGGATCGGGTCGAGCCTGTTGTATCGCAGGACTACCAAGCGGTAGTTGGAATTGTAGCTCCGTACTTTGAATCGTATGTGGTGAATGGTCAGTCTGGTACTTCGTCAAGCGAGAGCAGCCCTGTGGTACCATCTCGAGAGATGATTGAGGGCAATGCTCCGGTAGAGGAGGTTGAAAACAAACTAAAGGTTTCTCCGGCGATCGATGAACGAGGTAGTGTCCTCCATCCTACGGAGGAATTAATGGAAAAAGATACGAGTAGTTCGACAACTAGTACACCACAAGTTGCTCAAGCACCAGTAGTACAGTATGCCGCACCCCTGGTAGCTCAATCCAATACGACAATTGCAGCGACACAAGTTGGGGTCGCACCTGCGCCTTTAACGGCAACAACAACGACAACCAAGACCGCGGCAGCAGCGTCGCCTACTCAAAAGATAAACGATAAACGTCCGATATCGATCCCATCAGTCTCAAGTATCCTGCCTACAGTTCAAGTGGAGCGAACTATTGAACCTTTCGTGTTGAAAGCCCCAGTACACACACCTCTACCGAGTTGTAGTGCTGATCTTGCTGTTACTGCCTCGGAACTACAAGCTGCTCCAATGGGACCCGTGGCTGGAAGTTCTTTAAGCGTGCAAAAGGGGGCAACAAATCCGGTCTCAACCTCGCAGTCGGTAGCATTGCAGAGTGCGTCGCCTCCGGTGGATGCTTTCATTCCGACGGCAGTGCCACAGCCTTCCACCGCTGCCAAGGCGACTGAGGCTGATGTCCCTATTCGGGCATCCTCTCTATCACATCAGGACACTCCAGAACTTTTACATCATTCGGAAGCAGCGGGGCCGCCTACAGACCCATTGTTGCCGCGCCGAGCGTCATCCCATCGACGATCGTCAACAATGGTCCCCCGAACAAGTATTAACAAGAAGCTCGCGGCAGGTGAAAATGATCCTGCACGGCGTTTATCTGGGAATAAGCGCGAGCCGCACTCGCGTCGATCATCAATTTCCCCACAAGTAGCAACCCAAGAGCAGGAGCCACAGGAGGTTATCTTACAGCAAGTGATCCAACTCACGCCTACGCTGCAAGCTGAACAACAAGGCGCCTCAACTTCTGCACTGACAGATGCAACGGATCAGGCCGATATCGACGAAATAAGTGGTGAAAGTGACAGTGAATCATCAGTAGACGGATCTGGTTCGTCAAGCAATGACGAGGATGACGAGGATGATGCAGAAGCTGGAGCGGCTGTCGAAGAGATTTCAAAGGCTATGACAGCTCTTAAGAAACTCAAACGGGCTCACATGCTGTCGCCTGAAGAAGAAACCGAACTCAAGGAGCGAGCGCACAAGAAATGGTTCCAGCTCAAGGGGCATATCAAAGAGAAGCAGAAGAAAGACGTGACTAATATCCTGCTCAAGCGCAAGAAAAATGTATTCACTGTTTCGTCGAGAATCGAGCTGCTTGAGGAGAAATCTCGCGAGATTTTTGCAGCATTGAAGCAGATGACAAATGAGATGCGAGACAAAAATGACCGAGCTACACACGAAACTCTTCGTCGTCGCGTCACTGATATCGAGCAAAGTCTGCTGAGTGTGGACTCGAGATTTGCCTCCCTTTCTGCGCCAGCGATGGAGAAAGTTAGTGATCTTGAGAGTGAGGTGGTTTCGCTTCGCAATGCGGTCCAGATTCAGCTTTCTACCGCTCAGAGCGAGGCAACTGCGAGACACTCGTTGCTTGAGGAAGCCCTCGCCAGTCAGCGAGCACTGGTTGAAGCTTTTGCGCAGGATGTGCCTACACAATTGAATGCCCAGGCCGAGCTCTTCTTCGAAAAGCTGAAACAGCTTCCTGATCACACCGTAGCGATTGAGAATCTCAAACGGGGTTTGCGACGTAAAGCCGACCTGAAATTACTGAAAGAGTACGTTGAAGTCAGCATGGCTGGCGGACAACTTTTTATTCTAACGTTGTGGTACGTGATTGATTTTGGCACAGGTTGGAAGCCCGTTTGCTTGGTTTAGACGCAGAGAATGAAGATTGTCTGGTACGGTGCTTGTCATGCCGCAAAGAGGTCGTGAACCCATATACCGAAAAAGACACCGACGCTGGCGATCAAGAGATTGTGAACACAGGAAGTGCGCCATCTCAGTTACGGAAGATAAATCCAGGGCCATCATCAGCTCGGATCTACCGTTCAAATGTGCCATTCAGTGCGCAACCCTTGGTTCAGGAGTCAATTTCAGAGGAATCTCCCGACGAACCGATGTTATCACCCCCGCAGATACTGGCCCAAGCGCAACCTGTTGTGGACACAATAGCGGGGCCTGAGCCACACCAACAATTCCAATCAGCGGGTGATTCGTACGCAAGTGAGAAGCCACCCGCGGTCCGGGTTCCGAGTGCCAAATGGTCGACACCACCAACTGAAACATCTTTGAAAAGGGATGTTAAAAGCGCAAAAGCTTCCCCTCTCAGGTAAGAAGCACCGAATAATCGTGCGTTGTTCCGTACAACGTTCTAACGCATTGTATTGGTGCAGTCTCATGAATATCACAGCGACGCGAGCAATTTTATCTCCTGATCGGCCGATCAGTGCCCCAGCAGTACCCATGAAAAAGAAAAATCCTGCCGTTAGATCAAAATCTCTCCTCAAGTCACTCACCCTGCAGCAGGATCCACCACTCTAGTGTAAGAAAGTTTTATGTGCGAACGCTCACATGCAAGACCTCCAATACTAGAGCTACCTTGTGACCCTCACTACCTTTAGTATGAAGTAGTCGCACTCATCCTCTCATTCTCAAATTTCGTACTACTGTGCTTCAGTCAACTAACCGACCTCGGCGCTCACGTTGTCGTGAAGGTGAACGGCCGTGACGTTGGATTTTTCCCATTCTTGCGCTTAGCTTGAGCTCGAGCAGTTTTTGGTGTGCTTACTGTGAAAGCGCTACAGAGACCCTTGTCTCCTTAATAAAGTGACCACTCCGTATCGACGTAGCAACAACGGAAGGATAAATACCTTCCACGCTAGCAGTAGGTGAAGATTTACGAACGACTTTATTGGTCAGCCGGATTGTAAGTCCCAAAACCGTACTTTTACCATAACGAAGCAAGAGTCTTGCTTCTGCTAACCGTATTCAAGATTCAATATTCAACTTTTTGCGAAATTGAAGCACAAAGAGTTTGAAGCAAGGACGAATACATCTTGATTTCGACGAGAAAACGACAATTCTGATGCACTGCTACTATACATGTTCAGCTAAACACTAACCGTATTTACATGTATCGGCTTGAGCTCTTCCAAATACAAAATCGACATCTTGGTGCTGCGTCGGTTACGCGGCATTTCGCCCAATGGGCAGCGACCTGATTTCAGCCAATTGGCGGGACTGAAAGGATTTGCCGGTGATTGGTTTCCGAGCCGTTTCGCGGTCATACAAAGTGCAAGAGGTTTTTCTAGCAGCCACTCGCCGGCGCCGGCAGTTGCCGTGCATTGGCGGAATCTCCTCGGAGCGTCAAGCAAGAGCTCTCCATCCATCATGTGCGGCATCATCGCGTTGTTGCTGGCCAACAAGTTCGAGCACTGCAACCAGGGGCTCTATGATGGCCTCACGGTGCTGCAGCACCGCGGACAGGACGCTGCCGGCATCATGACGTGCGAGCGCAAGCGCCTGTTCCTGCGCAAGGACAACGGCCTCGTGCGCGACGTGTTCAAGCAGAACCACATGCTCAACCTGCGCGGCAACATGGGCATTGGCCACTGTCGCTACCCGACGGCCGGCTCGAGCTCGAGCTCGGAGGCGCAACCCTTCTACACCAACTCGCCCTACGGCGTCTCGCTCGCGCACAACGGCAATCTCACCAACTCGCACGAGCTCGTGGACCAGCTGGCCAACACCAACTTTCGCCACGTCAACACGGACTCGGACTCGGAGCTACTGCTCAACATTTTGGCCGACGAGCTGCTCAAGCGCGTGGACCAGCCGCTCGACACGGAGATGGTGCTGGACGCCGTTACGGGTGTCTTCAAGCGCTGCCGCGGCGGCTACTCGGCCGTTGTGCTTATCAACGGCTTCGGCATTGTGGCCTTCCGCGACCCGCACGGCATCCGACCGCTTGTGTACGGCACGCGCAAGACCCAGCACGGCACCGACTACGTCGTGGCCTCGGAGAGTGTCGCCATCGACACGCTCGAGTTCAAGACGGAGCGAGACTTCGCCCCTGGTGAGGCGATGGTCATCAAGCAGAGCGGAGAGATGACCTCTCGCAAGTGCGTGCCTGACGCGAAGCTGTCACCATGCATCTTTGAGCATGTGTACTTCGCCCGTCCGGACTCGTTCATTGACGGAGTGTCGGTGTACCAGGCACGCCGCAACATGGGGTCCAAGCTCGCGGAGAAGATCCTGCGTCAACGTCCCGACCACGGCATTGACGTGGTCATCCCCATCCCTGACACAAGCCGCACATCTGCTCTTGAGGCCTCGCAGCGCCTCAACCTTCCGTACCGAGAGGGTTTCGTCAAGAACCGTTACATTGCGCGTACCTTCATCATGCCCGGCCAGGTTGCCCGCAAGAAGACCGTCCGCATGAAATTGAACGCCATCCGGTCCGAGTTCGAGGGCAAGGTCGTGCTGCTGGTTGATGACTCGATCGTGCGTGGCACCACCTCCCGCCAGATTGTGCAGATTGCGCGTGAAAACGGTGCGAAGGCTGTGTATTTTGCGTCCGCGGCCCCGGCCATTCGTCACCCGAACGTTTATGGTATTGACATGCCGACGACGGAGGAGCTCATTGCCTTCAACAAGACCGAGGCCCAGGTGGCAAAGGAGATCGGCTGCGAGTGGATGATCTACCAGGACTTGAAGGACCTCGAGGACTCGGTGCGGCAGGAGAACTCGGCACTTGATATTTTCGATTCGTCGTGCTTCAACGGCGAGTATGTCACGGGGGACGTGAACCAGGCTTACTTCGAGCGGTTGCACGCCGAGCGTTGCGACGCCCGCATGCAGGCCAAGAATATGGGCTTCACGCCGTTCAACCGCACGATCTCCACCCCGCAGTCCGACGAGAGCATTGACATGTACAACGCTCCACAGTAAGTTGGGGATCTTCCTGGCTGTCTGGGCTGAACGAGGAAACCAGTCCAATTACAACGAGCCCACTCCGGGCGAATGGGCACCTTTATATAAGGCGCCGGGGATATGTTTCAGATCGCCACGCTTGCGTGGCTTCCTCACCTCTGAAGCATACTAAACCGGTGGGGTCTTCGGACTCCTTCCTCTGTAGACTCTATATAGAGCAAGAAATGAACATGGTTTCTTCCATACGCTCCACCACATCATGCTAAAGCAGCGCCACGGAAGGAAGGAATGTCCACCCTTCGACAGCACGGTCGTGCTGCTACAAAACAAAACGAATAGAACTTTCGAGGTGGAATGCTGCTGCATGCTGCACAGCTCTTCCCCACACGTAGAGATTTGCTAATGGTATGTCGGGCAGCGGAAGGTGCCCATCGATCCATGTTACCCAGTCTACTGGAACGGAACGTTGTTCTGCGCAAAATAGGACTGCAGTGACTTGAGCGTCGCGGGCGTCGGAAGTTTTGTTTGGGCGTAGGCCAAATGCTGGACAAACAGAACAGCATCAAAAGTTAGACTGCATACTCCCACGTGTTTCACAATGATAGCAATACTCACCACACCAGGCTTCGCAGCTGACAACTTTGCAATCGATTCAGCAAGGTAGCGTGTCGGCACCGGGTACTCCTGCAAGTGATCAAGCGAAACCACTGACGCAAAGAACAGTTTCGCGTAACCAGCCTCGTAACCCGTCTGCTCCAACTCAAGCAACGATTCATCCTCGTCCTTGACGGCGGCGCCACTTTCTCCAGCTTCTTCTAGCACCTTCACCGCTGCTGCCAGCATTTCTGTCCACAGATCCAGGTCGGCGACGCAGAGCTCAGTTTCGCACATCAAACGCGTCAGTCCAACGATGCAAGCCTTCCGCTCAGCGGGTCCACGACCACGCACATTGCATGTCAGCCACACCGACTTGATAAACATTGTCGACATTCCCTTCTGAAGCGTTTCCAGAGATGCCAAAAACGTGTCTGGGCCGAGCTTTCCAATAAGCACTGACACCGTGTAAACCAGCTCCTTTGCGTATCCCACCGAGTTGCGTCCAGCCATCCGGGTTTGCAGCCGAATCATAAGAATCTTCACGATCTCATTCAGGAAGCTCACGTAAGCTTCTCGTGGCATAAACGCAAAGAGTCCCCGCAGCAAAGAGAACGCGTTCGCCTCCGTGGATCTGGATGAAATCAACTTCTGGAAAACGCCAAGAATTCCTTGGACAGACTGAGCGACATCGTTTGGAGCCTTGCGCATGTACGCTTCGATGAGCTTCACAATAGCGGGGACATTGCTCACACGTTCCCAGAGCGTGGGGTTAAGCAGCACTGGGAACATGTTCTTGTATGCGTCGGAGACACCACTAGGTCGCAGTTCCAGCATCTGAGCCAACACCTGGTATACGTAAGGCGACAGGGCCTCAACATCGTTTGTCAGCACCTTCTGGAACGGAGGGAAGAGCAACTCTTCGAAACGCTCCGTTGCTCCCGGGTTTGTTTTGCAAACGTTTAGGATCAACACCGATAGCGACTCGAAGAGGTAGTGGCTAAAGGACGGGTTGCTGGGGTTGGCGCAGATACGGTTCAGGATGCTGGTGAGCTTGTTCACCGCCATATCTGTCAGCGGTAAGATGTCTTCCTTCGCCACATTCATCACGCGCATTACGACCTTCATGAGATAGTCATTCTCGGGATAGTTGGGCTGTTCCAGAATGTTGAACACATGCTCAAGCAGTTTACCCAGGTACGGCGCTAGACGTTCCTTTGAAAATCTCAACGACCCCGACAGGTCTTTCACCGTAAGGAGACGCTCCAGACAGGCAGCAGCGTATGTGTGCACGACGAACTGAGACGGGTCCATACAGTTCATCAAAAGTGGAAATAGCTGATCCATGACCTCCACAGGCATCTGGCTACGGAACGTGGAGACAAACTTGATCGCATCAGCCTTCAGGATAAGCGAAGCCTGGTTGGGGGTTGAGAGTTCCGGCAGCACCTCCGCCATAAAGAAGTCCATCAGCGGCACCCGGCTGTTTACCTCCGAGACACCGCGTAGACGCGACTGCTTTATCGCGGAAATAGCAATCACAAGGTTAATAGACACATCCTTCATCGCCCAATTCCGCGCCGGGTCCGCCTTGTACTGCTGCAAGTGAGTCTGAATCGTGCTCATGCAGATTTGCGTCACAGCCTCGTCAAAGTTCCCGAGCAGACCGCGGACCAAGTCGCGAGCGGCACTGCGGCGGCTGTCGCCATCCGAACCTTCAATGTCACGGCGAATGTAATCCATCGGGTTGTCTTCGAACAGCTCCTCATCCGATGAGCGCAGCTGCAGGTTTGTGACAACAATTCCACAGAGCTCCGTGAGCACCTGCGGGGACTCAAACAGCGCGCGGTGGAACGAGCGCGAGGCCACCGACGTTAAAAACTTCATGCACTTAGCCGCGAGCTCATCGTGCTTCGGGAACAGCGTGATACGGTTGGCCAGGAGATTCCAAATGACCTCGGTAAACTTCTGCAAGAAGGGCTTGAACTCTTCGTCGTACTTCTCCGCGTACAAGTTAATGTTCTCGACAATGGCGACTAGCACGCGGTCGATCGGGCCTGCTTCGTCCTCGTTGTCCGCGTCCACGAGCGTCGGGTTCTCGTAGCTAAAGTAACTCAGGAACTCGCCCATCCACTCGGAGATATGGTCCTCAAAATACTCGGGCAGGTCCTGCCAGTTGAGCGAGTAGAAGATGCGGCTCATGTACCGCAGCGCCGTCATCATTTGCGCCTGCTGCGCCGCCGCGACGCCGGGGGCACGCAGCGCGACGCCCGTGTCCTTGAAGAACACGAGTAGCGGCTCCTGGAAGACCTCAAGGCAGTGCTTGAGCTCGCGGAACAGGTCGTCGGACTTGAACACATTGCGGAAGCGCTTGAAGATGGTGTTGGCCGTCATGAGCACGCCGTTGCGCACCTGCCAGTCCTGCTCCGTCTGCAGTTTGTGCACCAGCTGGGGAAGCAGATCCTCCCATTGGGCGGGGAAATCGTACTCGCCGATGGTCGTGAGCGCCTCAATGAGCTGGTTCTGCAGCGTCTCGGGCATGCGACACATGAGCTCCACCAAGTGCTGCTTCACCAGGTTTTTCTCGTTCTGCGGCACGCAGCCCTGCTTCTCCGGGTCCCAGTTGTGCTTGATGAAGTTCTTGAAGAGCAGCGCGGCCGCCAGTCGTACCTCCTGTTTCTCGCCCGCGCTCTCCAACACCTGCAGCAGCAGCAACACGTAGTTGGGCTGCGCGGACAGCGTGCTAAGGTACGCCTCGGCTCCCTTGCGCGTCTCGGCGAAGGGCGACAGCGTCCCTTCGAGCGACTGGCGCAGCATGGGCATGTTGGGCTCCGCCATGAAGATCTTCACTCTGCACGTGGCTTGAATCGACTATTGGATGCGCGGTCCGTTCTTGGAATGGAGCCATGCGTGGTGTGCCTCTATGATGTGGTATACATCATGTTGCCCAAATAAAAATGGGTTGCTCGAATGTACCCATATTGCGGTATTCTTCACTTCAAACTTGGATTGATGAGCTCAGAGGACGGCGCGCTGGTGTCGGACCTGCTGCAGGTCAAGCGGCTGTTCGCGAACAACCACCTGAGCGACGTACTGTTCCTCTTCTCGACGGACGCTGGGGACGACAGCTCTGGTGCCGAGTACAAGAGCTCGGCGGGGGACCACCTCATCCCTGCGCACCGCCTCGTTCTCTCGTTGCGCAGTGGTGCGTTCCAAGCGGCGCTTCTACGGGCCAAGAGCAGCCAGGTGCCGGGACAAGTACGTTTCCCGTTGAAGATCCACGTGCAGGACACGCCCTACCGCGTGTTCTACGCGCTGCTGAGGTTCCTGTACACGAACGAGCTGGGGACAGAAGCTGGCGAAGGGGCTAAACAGCGAGAGAAGGAGGAGTTCTGGCAGCAGTTGCTGCGCGCAGCTTTTGTGTACTTGGTGCCATCCTTAGTGGACATTTGTGTCAAGAGGATTGTGCAATTTTTAGTCTTAATAGAGAGCGATGAACAAGAAGATGGAGAAGGTGGCGGCGCGATGGCTCAAGAGCGGAAGAAGCGGCTGCAGAAGAAAACACTGAATGTGCTGGTGTTTATGGACACAGTGCTGTCCACAAATCCATTGACGGCTCGACGGAGAGAGCCCTCGGATGGAGCTACTATGTCGCCGCCGTCGTCGCACAATGGACGGACATCTTCAGGAGATGGCTCTGTGCTGTCACGATGCACGGAGGCGGTTCAAGAGCTGCAGAACATGTGCTTGAAGCAGATCAAACTCATGGAGGAAGATGCGTTTGAGGAGATTTTGCAAAGCGACACGGGGAGACAGTGTTCGACAGCACGGTTGTGTGAGATCCTGCGACTGCGGTCGGACACACCACTGGTTGTAGCCATTCGGTATCAGCTCGGCCGCGTGGTAAATGAATTGCTACGTCTTGATGAATCGCTGGACCGGGTGGGGAAGGACGAAAGTGACTTGCCGCTTGTTGCAGCGCTGAAGACGGGAAATAACGCCATCACCCGTCGCCTGCTTGTCGATGAAAGCGCTCCGTTCTTCCTGCTCACGGATAAGGTGCCGTTGATTTTCTTAGCGGGTGCAAGCGGCAACGTACGTCACTGCGAAATCTTGATCGAGCAGAACGCGGCCGATGTGAACCTGATCTCACAGCTAAAAGACGGAGACAAGGAGATTACAGCTGAGTTTGGACACCAGCAGACGCCTCTACACATTGCGAGTCGAAAGGGCCACAGCAAAGTGGTAGAACTGCTGTTGCAGCACAGTGCGGCATCCAATTTGCCTGATGAGGAAGGAAACACGGCCTTGCACTACGCAGCTAACATCGAAACGGTGGAGGTTCTACTCAACAGCGCATTCCGAACAAATGCAAACATCCCCAACCGACGGGGAAGGACACCACTACACATTGCGGCGTCGCGAGGAGATGTGGCCGTTGTTGCTTATCTAATTCGCCATGGTGCAGAACAGGATATTGTGGACGACCAAGGCCAGAATGCTTTCCACCATGCTGCAGCTAACGGTCACACAGCGGTCACTCTTGTTCTGCTTCACGAAAATGACGCTGCAAAAGCCAACACTCTGGCCAAGGTGGAAAATCAAAGCAGTGAGGCCAACGGGACTACAAAAGATACTCTATCCGATGAACCGCATCAGCAAGGACAACCAGCGAGCAGTGGTGATGTTGTTAATACAGAAAAACACGCGGGGGAGCAGGAAGAAGCGAACGGCTTTGATATCAACCAAGAAGACTTGAAGGGTAACACTGCGCTTCACCTGGCTGCCATGTCACCGTCGGAGCGGTGTCAAAAAATGCTGCAGCTATTGTTGGAAAATGGTGCAGATCCAAACCGATCCAACTGGTTCGGCTACACGGCGCTCCATTTATTCTGCTCACACCAGAACGGACCCGCATCCCTTATCAACGCATTTGTAAGTTGGGTGCATTGCTTTAGGAGATATCGACTGCGGCTTTTGCACTAACTTTGTGCTGTCTGCCATGACCAGATTGAACACGGCGCAAATATCCACGCACAGAGTCTAGATGGCAGCACATCCCTGCACCTGGCCGTTGGTCGAGGGAGCGAAGACGTCGCAGTCGCACTGGTTAGTGCTGGCGCATTCGTGCACCTGCTCGACGCAGCAGGCCGCAGCGTGGTGGACCTCGTGGAGAGCACGAACCAAGGCTCGATGCTGGTGCCAGTGCTGCGCAACCTTTCCCACCCACCGGAGTGGGTCGGCGACGAGCAGACCGCCGAGTGTTCGTCGTGCCACACAATCTTCCGACTGGCCATGCGCAAGCACCACTGCCGCCACTGCGGCCGCACCGTGTGCTACAACTGCTCGAGCAACAAGATCGCCATCCCCAAGTTCCAAGTGCTCAAACCCGACCGCGTGTGCGACACCTGCTTCGACGTATTGTCCTTCCGTAAACTTTTGTAAAGACCCACACCAAAGCGCATTGCAACTTCTTGGTACGGGGCCTTGAAGATGGCTACATTTTGCGTGCGTGCCAAAAATACTCGTGTTTTCATTGGCCGCTCCATCGCATGGCTAAACTAGCATTCACAAGAGCATCTCCACCGGACCCGTGCTCGAAGCCTCACTGCCGTGCAGAGCCCGCGCTGTCCGTCGTTCTTGCCATGGCCTCCCCCGGCGAGGTGCCGCCGCCCGCGCCCGCGTCGATCGCAGCTGACAAGACGGCACAGGGGCCGAGCATTGGTGACGAAGCTTTTTTCGTCGTTACCAACATCGTGGGCGTCGCCTTGCGCTGCGTCGTGAGCCCCCAGTGGCCGTGCGAGGCGCTGCTGGGGGCTACTGCAGAGGCTTATCACGCCGCGTTCCCGGACAGTGAAGTGCCCGAGTGCAACGTGGTGTTCCATCGCAAGAAGCAGGGGTTTCTGACGGCTGGGACGCCAATCAGCGAGTGCTGCTCTCGCGGCGACGAACTCGAGTTGGGCGTGACTCTTCCTGCCCATGCTGGTGCAAGTGCTGCTGCTACGCCGTCCATTTCTCCTAGTAGCGTCGGTGGCGTGGATAGTGATGGCGAGATGAGTGAGTTCGGTGTGCTGTTCCACAAACTCCCGTTGGGGTTCACCATGAAGCGAGGTCATGACAGCAGCACTGAGGTTGGGATCATTTACCCCAAGAGCGCGGCGACGCACTTCCCGCGCTTAGCACCGGGTGTAACTATTGTTAGCATTGCCGGCACACCGCTGAAGGATACGGGGCTTCGGCAGGTGCACGACCTGATCAAGAACGCGGAGCTGCCGCTGGAAATTCGCTTTCGTGGACCTGAATTGATGGGGTTGCCGTCGTTGTCTCCTGAGCCAGCTCAGCAGCAACGAGTGCCGCCCTCTCGATTGGCATCGTCGGCTGCTACTCCGCCGACTCACCCTCAACACCTGGGCGGGCGTCGCAGGGGGTCATTTGATAGACGCAGCGTGCGGAGTAGCGGTAGTAATGGTAGCAAGAGCAGTCGCAACAGTCGTGGCAGCGGACGCGGCAGGAAGAAAAACGGCGAAGCATTGCAAGATAGTGATCACCGGCAGAAGAGTGACGGTGGTAGAACACGGATTCAGGGGGAGGCGCACCCTGATACGAGCGAATCGAACCAGCACAGCGGGCCAGAAGACCATGAGGCGGATCAGACAGCGGAAACAGAGCTTGTGGGCCAAATCGAACAGCTCAAGGTGGCACTGCTACGTAAGCACGAAGAAGCTAAGCAGATTGCACGTCAGCTTGAAAAATGCACCGAAAAACTAGTTGCTCTCCGAGGTGGATCGAATTCTACGCCCCGCCCGCACCAGCAACAACATCTGAAGCAACAGTCCAACCAGAATGGAGCCCCACGTTCACGTCGTTCAGGAGCGCCTTTATCGGCCAGTGGAGGATCCAAGGTTCGGTTGACACCTGAGGTTCTGGAGGCCATGGACCAGAAAGCAGGGCTCCCTCGACGTGGCACGGGGGCGTACACTTCTTCCAATGTGTCGTCGATCTCGGGTTATTCCGCTCAATCTACGCCTGCACCTCGTTCTGCCAACATGCGTGCCCGTGGTGCTCGAGCGGCTGCTCTTGCTAATGCAGACAACGTGTCAGTGTCATCGTACACGTCGAACTCGTCGAATACGTCCGCACGCCGGGGGGGTAGTCACTCGCCACGGGGCACAGCGCTTCGAAACCTGAACAAGCGGTACAATTACATGCCGCAGAAGTATGCCGCGAGCACAACGGGTGCGTCGGAGTCTGGAGCTACCTCGTTATCCTCACGTGGAGCAGTGATGTCGCGTGCGCGCATCTCTCGTGACTCGTTCATCACTAAAAGCGAGAGTCCCGGTGTTGGCTACTACGACGTGCAGGTCAAGGATCGCGTTAGAGGAGGTGAAATCGGCGACTCGGACCGTTCGCTGCCGTGGTCTTGAGTATGTGCAACGTCAGCTGGAGACTAGCAGTGTAACCAGCAACACCGCTGTCCTCACAATTATCTCATAGGGCGTGGCAATGTTCTCTCGTTAGCTCAACAGCCATACACGTCGGCTGTCCGAATTGAATTCATACTACAGTAGTAATAGACATCGTCACTTTCTTCATGACTATGGGAAATTTACTGGACAGGTTGACCCACGTATCAATGAATACCCAAATGTTTGTAAATCTACTGAATAACGCATGGAGAGAACTCACACGCACGCTAGCGCCGACATTAACTTCTCCAACTGCTAGCAATTGGACTTCAATACAATGAAGCCCAACCGCGCAGCAGGAATAAGTTGGCAGCGACATAAATACTTGACTACGCCCTAACAACTATTTGCTCTCATCCTCTCGATCGCCGCCGCAGCATTTGAGGAGACGTCGAGAGGCGACCACGTGCACTTCAGAAGTCGGCCACGCCGGAAGGGGAGTCGTCCCGCTCGTAGTTCTTGTTTCGAGGGCCGAACGTTTCTTCAAAGTGTTCCCACACGGCCTGGAAGCACGGCGCCACCTGCTTTTCCTCGTAGCCAGTGAGCACCGAAAGTTCGTCCCGCCAAAGCGGCGTCACGCCCAGCGCCTTGCGGGACGCCACCAAAATGCTCGCCGCTACAACTGACGGCCGATATACCTGCAGTGCGTACTCCTGCAGCACGAGATCCACGAAGAACTCGGCATACTTGCAATAGTACGCATGGGCTTCATCCACCAGTTCGGATCCCAGCAGCCGGTCGTCTGCAAACAGCACCGTCTGGCCCATGTAATGCTGCAGGAAGTGCAGCGGCGTCACGACCGTGAGTCTCCACCCTAATCTGCATACAAACAAGAGCAAAGTTAGTCGAGATAACGGCAAGCAAGAAATGTGCCAACGCAAACAAGAAACTCCCACTCAAAATGCGAGTGACGAAAAAAATGCTGACGCACTTTTGGAAAACATGGGCCTCCGTGTCGCTGATCTCGTCGAACGAGTACATGCGGTTGCCCATCTCCCAGAACTCGGCCATGGGTGGGAGCTCCTCCTCCGTGCCCAGGAACTTGAGCGCCGCGCGCAGGCAGCTGAGCGCCAGCAGTTGGAACCGGTCCTTGCGCGGCAGCGGCTCGTCACGGGCCAGCACCTTCTCGAGGTACCCCACGGCGGCGTGAACGTACTCCTTGCGCATGCGCAAATGAGTCTCCCCCACCTCGGCCATCCAGTCCACGAGCACCCGGCGGTACTTGAGGTACGCGTACTGCTGGGAGAAGTCGGGCCGCACAAGCTCCTGGCGCAGCATGGCGCGGTACACGGAGTCGACGTCTCGGTCTTCGAGCGCTACCAACTGCATAATAACATTGTCAACAGGTGCGCCATGAGGGGAAGATGACAAGGGAAAACGCACGTTCTGCTCCTCGAACGAGAGTTCGGCGGTCCAGGGGGCGTCGGACACGAGGAGGCCCAGCGCCTCGCCCGCCTCGGACTCCTGCGAACTCAGGAGGTCGTCGTCGTCTAGCACTTCGTCGCACTCGAGGCATTGTGCTTCCCACTCCATCCTGGCGATTGCGTTGATGGGGGGATGTTAATTGGGCACTAACCACTTGGAGATTGGGTGCGTTGTCGCTAAGCTCCGCAAATGCACAAATGCTGGACGAAGGCTACGCGCGACCTGGCCATACAAAGATCAAGTCATAAATGGCCCGGTTTCTGGCGAGAGATCCCGCTGCGCATCCCTTTTGAGCCATCGGCTTGGACGTTTGCCATACGATTTGGGCAGCACAGGACATTTGCTCAAGCTCGTCGGTAGGGCTTGCAGTGCAAGTTGCACTGCAGGGTGGCTATCGGTACCAGCACACTATTAAATAGGTGCTGGTCTGCATTGCTGCATGTATAGGCAGCAGAGCAATGACTACGAGGGGCAACCAACACCAAGGGGAATATCCGGGTTAGGGACGGTCTCCAAAAATAGGGGTTTGCTGAATCGAAAATGGCCACCTTCGCGCTTGGATGGAGGGCAATCGCCCCGATATCTTCATGCGGCAAAACCTTCATGGTGATGTATTTTACGTTTCGTTTGTGTGGTCATCTGTATAAATTGCACTCCATACGCTCTAGTCATCCAATTGAGACAACATGGCCACGCCACGGGCAACCCAGTGAGCCTCTGGTCTGCTGGTTGGGAGCCGAATGAAGCAGATGAAATTCGTCGAGTGGCCGGTAGTCGACAGCGTACCTCGTCGCTCGCTGCAATGAAATTAAATACAAAAGTTAGGATATCTCAGTTGCAGGCGACCAAATTGACACAACCCACCTTGTCTTGTAGACTGGGCACGAGTATGAGCTGCGTTGACTCATTTCGGTCTTCTTCACGGGTTTGAAAAGCAGCACCGGCGCCAAGGAGAACAGCACCTTCGGGTCTGACTCCGCCAGCTCACTCGTCGCCTTGTCCCATTTTGCTCCTTCGAGGAACATCCCTCGAACGTACACACCATCCTGATCATAAAAGTTTGTAAGTTTTTCTTACCAATGCAACAAAATCTGCTACAGGTGGCCGTACCTTTGGTGGTTGCGTGTAGTCGTTCCGCGGCATGGGTTCGTGGTCGAAGCCCAGTTGATCAATGGGTAAAGTGTACTTTCGCGCGAAGTTTTGACTGGCGCCTGTCAGGAACGCTTGCGTGAAGAAAAAACCCGAGATCCAGAAGACAACTGGCGGCTTCTCTAGCAGCCACTTGTTGAAGAAAGCAATACGCTCCAGCAAATCGGTCACGTAGCTTCCCAACGGCTTCAGGGAAGGGTACGACTTGGACGCCCAGAGTGCTGGGATCTTGCCGTAGAATAAACTTTTTGAAACATTTTCGAGCTCTGCTGACATGACCACGAGGCCCTTGAGTGCCTTTTGTAGACTTTCGAGACTCGATCGGATCGTGGACATGAGGTTGTTAAAGCGAACGAGTTCTTGACAGAGCACCGTGTTCATCGACTCGTTCCAACGCACCGGGTAGCGGATCTGTGCCACCTCCATGTCAAAGTTTGGCGGTAAGCGCTGTAGAATGTCGTTGGCCACGGCCTCCACGAGCTCTTCTTGTGACCCGCTGCTACCTTCACTACCGCCTCCTGAGCTCTGCGTAAGAAGCACGTCGCGACAAAGCTTGGCCGTTGCGTTCTGATCTTTGGTGATCGTGGCGTTATCGTGGAGTCCAAACACTCCAGGAGGAGCCGCTAAAGGTAAACCTTCGATGAACTTGAGGTACGAATCGTAGTCGCCATCGGGTGGCATTGTGTACATACCTTGTTCATCGAAGGCGTAGCCCTCCTTGAAAACATCCAAACAGTAAAATTTGCCCAGAACAGACATGAGCGTACGGCGATCTTTGTCGTCTGTCACACGTCCACCGTAGTTACACTCACCGGTGCAATAGCGCAATGCGCGTAATGGTAACTGCACGTTTTCATCGACGAACATGGCTAACTGGCGAATACTGATGCTCAGGTCCGACTCGTTGAATTCGTACTGAATGTTCCAACCAAGAGGGCCAAACTGCCGACGCTCGCGCACCAAGGCGTGGAAAAAGCACAGCGAGTAGAGAAGCACGCGGAACTCGGTGCCTTTGACCACGGATTCAAGGAAACCCTTCTCACCTACCGGGTCCGACATGTAAGACCCCATGAGATTAGCACGTAGCCCTTGCGGTGGTTCATTTGTCATCTTGACACCATTTTGCAGGACGGCCGCTGGGAACACGTCCGACGGATACGTTGTGCACCACAGCCGGAAATCTGAGTGCGTATTGTCGAGTTTAATGTCTTCAGCAATTTTTTCCATCACAGGCATCCAGCTGGGCGCTAAATGGCAATTCTGTAGTACGACCCATGAGCCGGCCTCGCGGGCGCGTACAATCATGCGCTCAGCGATAGGACCTTGGCCTTGGCCCAGTGAGATCGTCTCCGCCTTTTGCCGAAGTGAGTCCGCAAACTTGAGCACGGAACTGATCGGGTCTGATCCTGGTGACAAGATGAACACTAATGGCGACGAAACGCTGCTGTCCGAGTACGAAAGAGACAAGTCGAACTGCGGGGGCTTCACGAATTTTTCACCCATTTCCTTGACGAGGAACTGCTGGATTCCAACGACTAGCAGGTCTGGACGGATGCATCGTAGACCTAGGAGTCGGCGGAACTCGCTCACTCGCCCCAATGTCGCAGGGAACGGCAGTGTGTGGCCAACTGGACTATCGTAGACCGCCTTCCACTGGTCCTCATGGTCTATGAACTCCTCGATGATACCATCGAACGCTGGTAGCGCACTTAACCTCGAAAACTCCGCCCACTGCTTGTCGCTGAGCCACAACTTAGCAGGGTTCGGTGGTGGCTCGGAGAGTGCGATACCTCCAGTGAGCAAGAAGTACCATTCGCTGCTTTCGATCTCGTGCTTGCCTTGTTTAATGGAAATACACAGCAGAAAAGAGAACATGAGTTTGTCCTTCTCCAGTAAAGAACGGCAAATGTTGCGGTACAGCGAGTAAGTGAAGTGGGCATCCAGGTTCTGAAGTCGCTGGGTCAGATCCGGTGATCGGTCACTGTTCAGGATACTAGCGATGAAGAGATTAATGAACCAGGATAGCGAGTACTGGTAGACGGGCTCAATGTTTGCCAGTTGATCGATGCAGAAGAAGAGTACTTGGCTTGAATAAGCCACCGGTTTGTATCCTTGTCGAACTGAGTCGATCTCCAGCTCTGTCTTTTCGGCAACTTGCTGCTCCTTTTTGATCTCATCGGCCACTTGCTTACTCTGGTTCATGGTGTTGATAGCATCTTCATCTTCGAGGATGTTACCCTGTGACGACGACAAAATGTTCAGAATTTTGTCTTCGATTTCCTTGAGCAACCCCTTGTTCCGTGCGTTCTGCACAATCAACTTGTTCTTTTGCTCTTCTAGGTCAGGTCTTTCCTGCGCAACAACGATTCCTAAGAGCTGATCTTCAAGGCCGTGAGGCGTGATCATAAAGTTCAAAAGCGTCACCTTCACCGACACCTCTGGCAAATAATGCGGGTTCCGATACTTGGTTGTAATGTAGAAACGGAAGCTCTCCGCGTATTCAACGGTTGAGTCACCGAGACGAATACATGTCACCCCACCTTGTTTGAACGTTTGTTTTAGTAAAAGTGGCTCAAGTGACGGGTCGAGTTCTTCAGCAACGTTTTCAAGCAACACGGGTGTGCCAAACTGTACTGAGTTCTCTAGAGTTCGCATATAGTCACCATCCGTTAGCTTAATTACCATCATTTGGTTGTCTTTCTCCATATTACGGATCCATTTGTTTGCCTGGCCCTGCGGATCAATCATTAGTGGCCATCGACGTGAATTGAATACAATGATACCGTTGTCAACAGAAAAGCCGTCGGTCGGAAGTCCGTCAATGTTCCACTTGCGAATTTGTACTGCGTCACCAAGAGATCCGTTCAGCGATGGCAAGTCACTGCAAGGAATGTCGAGCTGCTTACAGCGTGCGACCCAGTCGTGTACGGCATCCTGGCGGTATAATGAAGTGAATGGACCGAGATACGCAACAACTCCTGCTGAGATCAGCACGTCTCCTGTCAGCCGGCTGTACTGAATTGCCAACTGCTCTGCAAATTCAGTCCAGCGTGTCTTTTCTCCGCCAAGGCTTTCGATCAGCGTGGACGCTCGAACAAGCTTTTTACCCGTGAGATCTACCTGGTACTCGAGATTTTCCTTCTGCTTTGTGGCTGAGTCAAACTGCCGCTGTAGCTCTGCTAGTCCGTCCTCGACCTCCTTCAATTGTGACAACTTTTCGTTTAGTTTTTTCATGACCTCGGCAAGCTGCTGCTCAGCTTCCTTTAGTGCTTCACGCTTAGGTGCAACCACCTTCGAAACGTTATCGTACAGTGCCATAGCATGCACCCATTTACAAAGTCCTGCTGCTGCTTTCGAGGCCTTCTCAGCCTTTTCTGGACTGAAGTTTTCATCTGCAATGTATTTGCTGTTGACGATTTTCATCGTTTTGGGGTCGAGATTGTCCTTGTCGAACTTCTTCAGCGTGGTGATGAAGGTCGGGTCGCTGAGCATTTTCTGCGATGGACCCCAGTAATCCATGATACGCTTGGAAGGGTCTTGCGGGTCTGGAATACGGGCTGGTTTGATACCAAGCATCACACAGACACCTTCGCACACCAGTTTCACACCTGCAGGAGGATTGCTCATAGCTTTCACTTCGTTGATCTCACTTGGTTTGATAGTATCCAGGGCTTTTAGAGCCTCTTCCAGCGCAGGAATTGCTTCCGCTAGATCTGCTTCCACACTGGCCTTCTGCTGCTCGCACTCTGCCTTAGAAGCGTCGGCCACTGCAACATCAGCCTGCACTTCGCTACGCTGCACTTCAACTCCAGGCAACTTAGCTTTGATTTCCTCCATTAAAATGTCTGTGTCTTTTTTAGACTGATCCAGCACAGGTTGCAACTCTTCCAGCTCCTTCCGCATCACCGCCACATTGTTTTCTGCAAAATTGATCTTCTCGAGACCAATAACATAGCGATTGCGAGCACTTTGTACAGCGTCACGACGGCGCGCCAGGAAGCTTTTAAACGCCACGATGAGCTCTAAATAAGAGGTCGGGGTCACGTAATTCTGGCGGCGCAAATTCTTTAGGAACTTGTCGGAGAGTTCCATCACGCTTACGTGGAAGTATTGGCATGTGCCTACAATGGCTTTGCGTACGTTTGTGCTGTCCATTTCCACGTCTGCTAAGAATTTTTCGGCCACAGCCACCAATGCATCGGACGGCCACGCAGTGAACCAGTCAATCGTACAACAGTTAATTAGCGATGGAAACTTTCGTAGTCTGTCCCTGAAGGCATCACCGATGGGGGAGCAAGCGAGTACAATGTGCAAGTTGCTTCGCACTCGCTGCAGGAAAAAAGCATATAGCTGGGTTTGATTCATGTTGTCCCCCACTGCTTTACCGAGTTTTTCCTTTACGTGGGGGCGAACAGCCTCACAGATACCGACCCGTTCGTCATACGGGAATAGATTTGGAATCTCTCCAGAGTTCAGCATATTGTTAATGTCTTCGACAAAGCCATCATACTTGATCTGCGTATCGCTAAACAGGAATACAAGTGGTCGCGCACCCGTACCAGCCATACGCAAGACATCCTTCATATCTTCACGCCATTCAGTCATGGTATAGTTCTTCGAAATTTCAATCTGCTTGATTTCAAAATCAACGATAAATGCCGACAGCCGGGTAAGACTCTGACGCCCACTGCCACCCACGCCGACAAGAAGTGCATTTCCACCCGGCATGTTCAACACGCGAACAATGCGCGATAAGTGTTCGATGGCGAACAGAAACATAACCAGATTCATCGGTTTCCGACTAATGCCATTGTACTCGGCCAAGTACCCGTCAAGACACTGGATAAGCTGCGCGATACCGTCGAAATCGGTGTCCAGACGAACATCCACTTCTTTGTAAACCCTCGGACTTGCATCAGGGTCCATATAGTCGCCAAAGAACAGGTTTCGCATATCAACTGCTGAGACTGGACCTTCCCGACCTCGTTTGAGGCTAGCAAATACCTTATCAAAGTTCGTAGCGAAGTGCTTGATAGTGATTTTCTTCTGCACGTCATTAAACCACTCCCGGTCTTCATCGTCGATCAAACGGTCACCGATCACGCGAAGGGATTCGTGCACCCACAACTTCACCAAGCTGTTGGCATTAAACTGATCGCTAGCCACCACAAGCATGATTCCTTGGACGATTCGAGAGAAGTCTCGTAGGTTGAACGTATAATGCGACTTCTTTGGAGTGGGGAGGAGTGCACTCATAGCACATTGATACAGCTCTAATGTTGCAGACACCACAGCCTCTGAGAGGCGTTTCACTTCTGGGATGAAGGGATTTGAGCCAAAGTACCAATCCAAAATCGTAGTGAAGATACGCGTGAGTGTCGTGTCATCAAACTCTGAAAAGCACAGAAGGTTGAAATGGCGAAGTAACCGAGGAGTGACGCTGTTTCTTCCACCACCAGGTGGTCCCATCGCTGCCAGCACAATAGTGTCAACAATCTTTCTCCATGACATTTCTTTTAGATCGTAATAGCCTTCACTGTCTATTAGCTGCCTCACCAATTCGATAGGTGGCTGAGCACCGTACGTTTCGACCAATGGCATATTCAGGTCGTCTACGAAAACGATGGCGTTCTTCCCCAGGGGTGGGCCGAACACACCCTTGCGACGCTTGTCGAGCTTCCCGTCGATAATATTCTGGGTCATGTTTGCCGATGTTTTTGCAGAGAACGACAGCATAATCACGGAATTGAGCTCCTGAGGCAGCACCTCGTTCAGAATTGAGGTCATGTAACAAGACTTGCCCGTTCCTGTTGGACCACAAACAAGCACCTTTCTTTTGTTGGACACGAGAAGCTGAACGAGATATTCCAACTGAGCAGTGAAGATTGTTGGTACAACAATTTGGTTGAAAGGCGTATTGGGCTGGATCACGTAAGGTTTGAGCATCTCTTCCCACTTGAGCCACTTGCTCTCTTCAATGTTAAAGTAGTAGTCGTGCAGGTTGCCCTTGCCAGGCACTGGAAGCGCTAGTGCATACGTGTTTTTGCTGTCTTCAAACGCAGGTTTCTCCCATTTGCGAACCTGAAGTGCACGGCTTACAACAATATACTTACTCTCCAGTGCTTGAATATTCTCCGTAATTGAGCGAACGAACTCACAAAACCTGATTCGTCCTTCAGCATTAATGCTCTCACCAACAGACCACGTGAGCGAGAACATGAAGAGCGCTTCGATCGTTGCCTTTTTCTTGGACGCTGCATCTTTTGGAAGTTTGCACAATTGTGCCTCAAAGATGTGAATGAGGCTTTGCACAAGGTTCGTATCCACGGTCGGAGACAGCTCAACTAACTCCTTCCTAACAAACGCAATGCATGGTTCGACGAGCCACGAAAACAGAAAGTAGATGAGGCCCCGCTGTTCATTGTTGATTTCAAACGGGCCCAAAGGAGGTTCCTTGGCACCTTCCACCAAGGTGATAGAGTCCAGCCATGAATTGAGGACTGGAATCCAGCCCAGTTGCTCAGGCTCCATGTAAATCATGCCACAACGAGACACTGTCGCCGGCGACGCAACTAACAAGTCCATGGGCTCGAACATCATGCTCATGACAGAACTCATGGCAATAATTTCCCCGCTCATCAAACACAATTTGCGGTTGTCATCAAGTACAGTATTCATGTTTTCAATCCATACCGCATCCACCGGCCCATCAAACATTAGCCACTTGCGATCTGGTGAGGGATTATTAGCCAGATTTCTGTAGTTAATGGCGAGCACTCCATCATTCCATTCGTGAGAAACGGCATCGAATTGTCCATAGAGCTGCCCCATCGTTACCGACTTGGGGTTGATCACTGACACGATAACATTGGTATACCGTTGATCGTTGGGAAACTGCTGATGCAGATGAGCTAACACTTCAGACAGCACTCTCCACGAGCACGTTTTCCCTGAGAATGGCATTCCCACCACCATGAATCCGTGTCGCACAATCATCATTTCGTAGATTTGAATCACCTTCTCGACAAAGTTGGGAACTGGTTGTAGATTCATTTGTTTGCATACACGGTCGATCGAATTCAGCATGTCTCTCCGATCGGGTGGATCGATCGTTACGCCAGGGAAAAGGTCCGAAACAATACCATTAAATAGAGGTACGTCGGGGGACAAGAACTTCGGCAAATTGACGTCAATGATCGATCGCAGCACTAGTGTATCTTCTCGCAGATGTCCTTCAGCTCGTTTCAAGTTACCAGCTGCTCTAAGCACAGCCATGACAGCTCGCATTCCGTAGTCGTAGTGAGATTGAGATGATAGCTGCTCTGAGCACAACGTGTAGGTCGTCGTGATCTTCTTGGAGAGAGCGCTTGCATCCATGTATCCGTAGGAGTACAACATGATCTCTGCAATCATAGCATAGTCCGGAACCATCATCGCTACAGTGCGAAACAACACCTTCAAGTTGTCGGGTAGCTCTGCTCGACCTGCATACCCGGGGTTCATCGTGATGAATGGGCAGCAAGTAGGGTTTAGTCGGAGTTCTGTGCCCTCAAAGATGAAATGTGCAAGATTTTGCGCTTTCGCCAGCTGAATGCACAGAATTTGTTGGGCAATCACCGACAACACCTCCAACTGAATACGATTAAATTCGTCAAAACACGCCCAAGCACCCGAGCTGGCAAGACCCTTGAAGAATTTTCCCATTGCAAGATAATCAAGACCATCTGAACAGTTTGTGACGACACATTGAATGGCAATAGCCTTTGCAAGATCTTTCGTCGTCTCTGTCTTGCCTGTTCCAGCAGGACCCTCCGGTGCACCACCAAGGTTAAGGTGAATCGCCCCAGTTAATGTTCGGTAGCACCTATCCGTCAACGGGGTGATCACCAAACGCATACTGTTTCCAAGATATTCGAATGCATACAGGGCCAGCGTGTTAATCATTCGACACTCAAGAGTATGAGGCTTACCTGTTGTCGCCGATACCCCACCCTGGATCCAATAGTATCGCAGTTGAGCAAGCCAGTCGAAATCCGTTTTATCCGTGATTTTCAGATCGACCAGCTCGGCAATCGTATCGCGGTTGTGTACATCCATCACCACAAGCGCTCCAAGCGTGATGCGGATTAGCTTCGGTAGCTCTCCGCGCACCATTTCGACGGTTCGCTTTAGCTCTGTGCGCAGCATATCCAAGTGGTCGCGTAGTGTATTGGGGTCATTTTCACAACCGCTGAGCGCTTTCTCGCTCTGTTGAGTCCACATCGTCTGGTTTACAGCCAACACCACTTGACCAGGCCACTGCTGCACCCATTCCAGTCGATCTTTTGTGGGGTAATCCATAATGGACGCATCTAAATGGAATGCAACACTTTTCTTCATTGTCGTCTCAACTTCCTCGAGCCAAACCTCTACATTTCCTCCAGAACTGTTCGGGTTGATGAGGTTTTGAGAAATCTTTTCGTAACGGAAAGGAACCTTTTCCATCTCGGGACTGAGCATGGCGGTGATATCCAAGTTGTCCTGGAACTCAAGCTGGGAAATACCATCAAATGCCTTTTTGAGGTGAGGTTGGACTCGCAGCGGGTCTTTCGTTTCGGCAAGAATTTCGAGCAATTCATCATTCGACAAGAAGAAGAAGCGCGGGAAGTAGAGCCGCTTCGTCTCCAAATAGTCGTTGAGTCCTTTTTGGATTGTATCTAAGTCCATATTCGACTGCTGTAGACCTGGGAGCAAATCGCTGCGTTCCGCAACTGTCAGAACAGCAGGGGAAGCCACAGTTTCTTGCATGTTGCGGCGCCAATTCGAGTCAACTTTGCGAAAAAGAGCCCCCTCGGTGGGCATTTGGCGCATGATATCGTCCGAACTGAAGATTGGTTCCAGATACAGCCACGTAGCCTGCACCTTAATCCAGTTGTCCATGATGTCCTGAGTCGAAATCAGCATCTTTTCCCATTTGCTGATGCGTTCAAAGTACGGCTTGTTGTACCGACTTCCCCGCATAGACTGAGTCTTCACGATTTGGTCATCGATAATTTGCTGGATCTCATCCGTAGAGCACAGAATAGAAGTACCTGTCGATCTGTACTCCTTGGTGGAAAAGTTGATACCTACCCACTCCGTTTCCATCTTGTCAAGAGCTTTCTCCAATGAGTATTCCTTTGAAGCGCTGACGCAGGTCTCTTCAATTGCCCCGGTAAATCGATGCAAACCGAGTTCTATCATCTCGTTGATATTTGATCCCTCATGTACTTGAACCTCAATACCTGTGATGCGCTCAATCTCTTCCCAGTGCCTGTCGCGAATCCCAGGCGTACACAGTAGCACCATCAGAGGAATGATGTTGTCAAGCATATCGTCGAGTGTTTTTTTCACGTCTTGAGCCATCGTGATCGCCACAGCATACACGTCGGTGTTCTTTTCGCACTCCTTGATAATCTTCACGATAGTGCGGCGGAACTGATCACAGTCGCGCTCAATCTCCTCGGCATTTACAGTTGCTAGTGGTGCCTCCCTACTAAATGTGACCTTCTCCATTGTCTGAGAAATCGTAGTCCACAACTTGTCAATAGGACCGATCATGTCATTCAGATCTGTCAATGCAGTCTGATTATTGGTAATGCTCATGCTCAGCATCGTTTCTTGCTCTTTAATGGACTCAGCCTCTGCCTCGGAATCTTCAAGGGATTTCCGAGCTGCTTCGATTCGCTTCAAGATGCTTTCAGAGTCCGCGAGGTTCGCGTAGTCCCTCATTTTCTCGATGCGGCGCTGCAAGGACGAAAACTGACTGGCGAGCTGCTCTTGCCGGCCTTCAACAATAAGCTCCAGTTCATGCTGTCGTTTAGTCTGAAGCTCCATGCTTTTTCGTTGAAATCCTTTGATGTTCTCGGGCCACCGAAACGTGTTGAAAAATAGCTGAATTTCTTCGCGAGCCATCTGAAAGTCAAAATCCTTGAGAAACTGGACGCAGCGGCATACATCCTCGTAAAGTTTCGTATTCAAGACGTCAATAAGTTCGATACTCGTGACGTAAAACTTGGCCAGTGCTTTGAGCTCGAATGAGTCTAGTGGCTCTGATACGAGCTTTGCCCCAATTTGCTCGTATTCTGTGATCATTGAACTCATCTGCTTTGTGTTGTCTGCAGATACTTTGCTCAGAATCTTGTTTGAATGGGCTTTAATCTTGTTCGCCAGCTTTACCTTCACGTCGGTGCACGAAATTGCTAAGAGCTTGAAACTGTACTTATCACAAATCTCGTCCTTCACGCGGATTTCCAAATTCTTAAGCTCGGTGAGCTCGTGTCGGTAGACCAACAAAATATCGCTTGCAGATTTTGGCTCTGTGGTGCCAACCCCACGCAGTAGCTTATCGCTCGATTCAATCAACGCTTCGACCTTAGCTTCGTATTCGCCATTGATAAGGTAGTCGTAAGGCTGAAAGAGAGCCAAGATTTCTGATGGATCGTGCATATGCTCGGCGATGAGCTCGGCCAACGTGTTCTTCGCCTTCACAACAAAGGTGTCATCTAGCACCATTGTGCTCGGGCCTAAAGTAGCGGAGCTCCGAAGCTTAACAGGAATTCTGGTTTGGCCATCAATTCGAGGGAAGTTGTGAGAAGATTCGACGATGATATCGATGCAGGAAGCAATTTTCTCACGTAGCGCGTTTGGAGAAGGCTCAATGAAGAATCCATCCTGCGCTCTGATTGTTCCATCGCTTGTGATAGTACAGTCTACAGCAAGAAGCAACGCAGACTCGCCATTAAAGGTAGAGCTCGAAAATTGCCGAATAAACCCAACAAATGTGCTGACAGATGCTTCAACTGACTCCCTTAAGTTCCTTGCCATCAAAACCGCCGCTGCGTCAAGAACACCGGCAAAATTCTGATAAAGAGCTGCTTCTGAATCCTCTGTATTGACGTTGGAGCTACCAAGTCGATCTGGTTGGGGTTTCTGATTGAGTCCTTCAAATTCCATTCGATCTCGTAGAAGGTTTTTGTGAGTTTCATTGGCAGGAGAGCCTCTCGATGAGTCCATCTTCGATTTAGGAGGAGAAGCATGAGTCCTCATGACGGTAGCTTTTGTTGCCCCCGCAGATCCTGGAACGACCGTGTTTTCCGCTGGATTTGTACTGCTTCGAATACTGTAATAATGCAGTTGCAACGCGCACTCGTTTACTCTCTTTGCTGCCGCTGACACCCAGCATGTCTTCAGGCAGTCCTTCACAAGTTCCGCACGCCTAGAAATTGCATCTACAAAGTGGTCAACTGTTTTAGGCAGTGTCATCCGAAACTCCGGGCTATATACGTCAATAAAGAGGATGGTCGAAAACGTCGCTCCTCCACCACTCGGCGACATCTCCCATTCAGATGGCGGGGTCTCCATGATCCACTGCTCCTGGAGAGCAAATGTCACTGGATTGATGGAAAACAAGTTTTGCTGGATTCGGCTTCGGGATAGCTCAGCTCGATAACTATCGATTCCAGTTTGACGAAGGACTTGCCACGCGTCTGACTGATAAATGTTATCTGTCCACCATTTCTGTTCTGCTTGTAGAAACGGAGGGTAGATATTCATTTTCAAGCACGTGTTCGCTTCAAGCAGGTCGTACGAGAGCATACTTCGGGCAACAGTTTCGTAGTAGTCTGCATAAACTTCCTGAAAAATTTCGGCAATCATGGTCTCACTTCGGTCGTCAAAGGCCCGCAAGCCGTCTGCATCCAGTCTAGTTGGTGGTGGCACTTGCAAGCGTCTAAGAATTCTGTGGGGACGATCAGATGCCATCGGTACGGTTCTTGCAGCGGGTAGATAGAGGTCCACCTGCTTCCAGTAGGCTTCCATTGTTTTCACATAGCGCCGCTTCTCTAACTCGAACGTCCGTGGAGTAGCCTGCACAGGCTCCAACTGGAGCGATCTACTCCCTTTGTTTTCATCCACGTCCAAGTTAATTCGTGTTCGGGACTTTGGGCTTCGATGACGGGGCTTAGTAGGAGACGGCGAGCGAAAGATTCCCTGACTGTTTTCCACATGTCGTTTATACGCTCTCGATCCGTCCACGAAAACACTGAGCTCTTCGGCTTCATCATTCGCAATGTTTTCCGTTCGTTCGTCATGGGGCGAAAGCGATCCATCTTCCTGCTTCACACCAAGGAAAGAGGTCGACCTGGTTGGAGAACCCCGTTCGAGCACCGGACACACGGCCATGGGTCGCGCTGATGGCGAGCGCAACGGGGAATTTGTAAAGGTCACCGGCACATGTGCCTCCCGCTTTGTGAAGGCCGAGATCCGCTCGATCGTGAGCGTCCGAGCGGATTGGGTGTAAAAGGCCCCGATCCGGTCGCTCAATCGGTAGTACCCTCGGTCCTCGACATTTGGCGTCACTTTCTCCCCTGCACGATACGATGCATGCAGCAGTTTTCTATGCTTGCGCGAGGGCTCCCCGCCGCGTACCACGGAGCCCATGAGTCCACCCAATGGCCCCATGGTCTCTAGCATCTCGTCCTGTGATCCCTCCAGTCGGTTGATTCGTCTCTCCGATCGCGGACTAGGGACTTCGTCGGAATAGTCTCGCACGTCGCAGTTGCGGGTGTTGATAGCACACTGAAGCATTTTCAGTCTCGCCAATCGAACGGGGCTACGCTTGGGCGAGCCGCGCGCCACATACGGCGACGACGTCTCATCCCACGCCTTCGGTTGGCCCTTCATCGCCACTTCGATCTTGGGCAAACGCCGACTAGCCGTCTCCGTTTTACCCCGGAAGTGCTAGCTGTGAAGGGGTGCCGCCCGAACGGACGCACTACTAAACACATTTATTAGTACATCTATCAGTTGTCGATCAACGTCAGCAGCGAAATATGCGAGGGACTTCCCCATATTCCGTGTACTTCGCATAAACCTCTTGTAAAGCTTGATATGATATTACCTAGTCATACATGTGTGTTCTCTACGTAATGTATCCATTCAGTACTTTCAATGGAGACCAGACTCCACTACATCCCGACACTTTAATATCTCAATCACAACTCAATTTACCTTGCCTCGCCTAAGCTCCCTCGCCTCCGCTCCTCCTCTTTCAACGACCTCGACAGGTTATGAGCTCAAAGACTGACTCAAGCGCCATTTTCCGCGCCTCAATGGCCGGAACTTCGTGATCTGGAAGACTGGAGTGACCGCCGCCCTTGAAGGCAAGAACCTGATCGGCTTCGTCACCCAAGCCGACCATGCGGGCGACGAGGACTACGACTTCTCCTCCGATGAAGACCTCAACCCGGCACTGGCCGACATGGGGGACATTGAGGCCGCACTAGATGCCGTTGGGGCACCCAAAGCTACCGACATGGAGGACTCCTCATCGAGTGAGTCCACTTCCGACTCAAGTTCGGAGGCCGCCACAGCTGGAAACGACGGCGACGTGGAAATGGGGCAGATACAACTACCCTTGATCCAGTCATTCACCGCTAAAAAGCGTGATGATCTGAAGCGAGCTGAGAAGCTAAAGGCCAAGAGCCTGAAGCTGAGCTCGGAGAAGCTACGGCTCGATGAAGCAAAGGCTAAAGCCTTCCTCATCAAAACCATCGATGATCAACACGTTGTCATGGTGAAGGACAAGACTACGGCGTACGAAATCTTTCAAACGCTCTGTAGCAAGTACGAAGGTGCTGCTATCCACGGTGACCCGTACTATATCCAGTCGTACCTGATGGCCCTCAAATACGAGGAGGGATCCGACCTCATGGCTTTCATCTTTGACTTGGAAAAATCTATGAAGGCAGCCGCGGAAGCCACGAACAATGTGCTGAGCGACGAGCAAAAATCGCTCTATTTGTGTCATTCTTCCAACGGAGTGGAAGCCTGAACTAGCAGTCTGGAAAGGCAGTCGGAAGTTCATTCCGTACGAAGACCTGAAACGGCACATCGAGACCAAGGTCCAGAATGAGCTAGCGCGCAATCGCTACGTCCTCAGACAAGGAACCCCAGAGTCTAAGGAAACACGAGCTGAGAGAGCTCTTCGAGCCACAGCGCCAATTCCGATGCCAGCAGATCTCCAAGTCCCCGCCAACATGGAGACAGCTCTCGTGGCTTCATTGAAGTGCACGTACTGCCAGCGCGACTACCATGACACAGTCAACTGCTACATCCTGCAGCGCCACCTACGTGATGGCCAAATCAAGGCCGGTACGGTTCTTCCCGCCAACGTTAAGCTCAAGGCACCACAAGGCATGCAAAGCCATCACCCTTACAAGGGCAACTACAAGGGAAACCGTAGCAACAACTTGTGGACCAACTATCATGGTCGTGGAAACAACAATCGCGCTCCTAATGGAAAACGCCAAGATCGCCGTGGAAATCACAGCCGCAACAACCAAGGAAATCAAAACGAGTTTCACGGTCGACGCAACCAAGACGCCCATGGATCCGACAACAACGAGTATGGCATAATTGCTATTACTACGCTCGATTGTTGCCCGAAAACTGTGGAAGTGGGTCTCACTGCTCATGTCGGACACCACGATCCATCATGGACGATCGATTCCAGCTGCACTCGCCACGTCACGTCCAACAGGGAATTGTTTCTGACCCTAAAACCGACCGCGGGCAAATCCATCACGGTGGGGGGCGATCGCCAGCTTCCCATTGCAGGAACAGGTGACGTGAAGCAAACCATCAAAGCCACGAAGGGAAGAGACCGAGTCATTACCCTGGCCAACGTGCTGTACGCACCTGACCTCAAGTTTAACTTGCTCTCAGTTCGTCAAGCTGTCGAAACGGACTACAAGATCAACTTTCCGAACGCCAAGAAGTGCGTCCTGTTCTACGACCGAGGAACCAAGTTCGAAGCCAAGACTGGCAATGGCACTCGCCTCTACCAATTCGAAGCTCGCCCGGTGAGCACCGACCACGCAGCCCATGTGGCCAAATCTGGTACGTCCGATAATATTTTACTCTGGCACAAACGAATGGGCCATCCTAACTTTCGCATTATGCAGGATCTAGCTAAAGCGGACGTCGTCACAGACATGGGGATGTCGAAATTCGACTCAAGCAAAGACTACTTTTGCTCTACATGCACATACGCTAAGGCACATCGAAACCTATTCAATAAACGTACTGTTGAAAGGCAAAATTCCCTCTTGAAAAGGTTCACACAGATATGGCTGGGCCCCTTCCTGTGCCAACACTATCAGGATGTCAATATTTATTGACCTTTATTGATGACTATTCGCGCTATAAGTTTATCTACATTATCAGGCGCAAGTCAGGCCTGTATGTCTGCTACGAGGATTTCAGAAAGAAAGCACAGAACATGTTAAGCGCTGATGTGGGTCACTTAGCATACCATGCTAACATGCAAGATGAAGAAATCCGGAACCTCCAAAGTGACAACGCTCGTGAATATGAAAAAACGTGGGAGAATTATATTCGAAAAATATAACACACACGCACAGTTCACTAATGCATACACACGATAACAGAATAGCGTGGCAGAGAGGCGTATGCGCACACTCCTTGAAAGAACGCGAGCATTTCTGATTGACGGAGATCTTGCCCAACTCCTTTGGGGCGAATGCATCATTCACGTCGTTGATCTCCTCAACATGACCTCGAGCTCGGTCACAAACAACGTTACTCCCCATGAAAAATGGTTCAAAAAGAAACCATCAGCACATTACATTAAAGGTTTTGGCTGCACGGCATACGCTCACATCCCGGAGCTATACCGCAACAAACTCGAAAAACGGTCTAGAAAATGCATGTATCTGGGAATTTCATCCAACAAGAAGGGCTACAGGCTCTTGGATACGACAGAGAATCGCATCGTTTACAGTCGTGACGTTACCTTCCGCGAACATGAATTCCCCACGCTGGATTTTCTCGATCTACAGAAAACAACAGAATTACTTAGTCCTAAAGCAGGAACTGTGATTACAGTACCAGCACCCAATCACTTGCCCTCGCTGTCAGCAATGCGAAAACGCAATGCTAATGCACTTGCAGCTGAAGAATCAGAACCAGCACCTAAGAAAACAAAAACTCTCTCAGAACGCAGATATACTGATCCAGTAACAACCTTGCTCAATGGTACTCTCGACCTAGAGGAACGCGAAACAAGTCGCACCGCCCTCTACATACTGCTTGCCATGAGGCATATATCGGAGCCAAAGACCTACAAGGCAGCCATGCAACTGCCAGAAGCTCCTCACTGGAAAATAGCCGCACGATCTGAGTACAAGTCTCTCATAGACAATAAAACGTGGATACTGACCAAGTTGCCCAATGGCAGACGTGCATTGCAATGCAGGTGAGTATTCGTCGTTAAATACAAAGGCGACGACACAATAGATCGCTACAAAGCTCGCCTAGATGTTAAGGGTCTCTTTCAAAGATATGGAGTTGACTACGACGAGATTGTCTCCCCTGTCATCCGCATGGAAGTCCTACGACTGATACTTACCATCGCTGCTCTATTGAGTATGGAAATCCATCAGATGGGCGTCAAAAACGCATTCTTAAATGGGCACCTAGATGAGGAAATATACATGGAACAACCTGAAGGGTTCTTTTGCCGAGGTAAAGAACACCTCG
>KV725013.1:0-10517 GCA_000500205.2 Phytophthora lateralis
CTCGCGCAGCAAGCCAGCACGCGCCAGTGCGTTTGTGCGCCGCACAAGACGGTCGCTACGAGCAGGTTCGTCCAGGAACGCGCGGGCCCGCACGCTTTCGCCTCTACACAGCACCAGGAGTCGGTCAAGAAGGGCACCAACCTTTAGTTTCCGGCGAAGCGTGACGTCGCGTTTGATGGAAGCGTTGTAGGTCTCGACAGGATTGTTGGTGGTAGCGAAGACACTCGGGGTGTGGTAGCCCTGTCATCGCCAGGTCCTCTCGTTCAGCCACACGGTGTTGAAGTAGCTAACAAATCTCGTTAATTGAGGCCACTTCAGCCATTTCCGACAACGGGCCTGCCCTCTACGTCGTTTAGACACGTAAACGTGAAGGGAACCGTCTCATCGTCATTGCCAGTGTAGCCCGAGTTGCGCACCTTCTTACGGATAGCCGCCATTACGTCGCTGCCACCAAGTTGTGTGGCAACGTAATGGTGCACGAAGCGCTGCACCACAGAGAGCGGTGGCGCCGTTGAGTCGTCCAGGCCGAAACGCTGGATGAGCGAGTGCCAAATTCGAGCAGGCCGTATCCCTTGCTTAGCCCAATCGCGCGCAGCATCTTCCATTGGCAACGTCATGCGGGGCTGGGTGGATCCACGCACAGACGTCACATGCGAGTTGATCACATCCACGGCGACCACGTCGAGCCGTTGGCATGCCCGAACACGGCCGCACCACGGGCATGGAAGTGCGGGCGAGGCAGCTGTGCATGCATCACAACCGCAGCGCAACAGCTGCGTACGCATGGAGTGCGGTGTTGCGTCGCTGCAGATGCAGCAATGGCCGAGATCGCTCTTAGCCACGGTAAACTTCTTGAGTGTCTCAAGGAGGATGTCGGCGTCAGAGCGCGGGAGTGCATTGGCGAGAGCGTCCCAAACGAGGCGGGGCATGGTGGCGAAGGCACGGCAACAGGTAGAGAGGAGGTGATGCAAAGTTGGTATTCTGACAAGGAAGGTGGTTGATCTGATAAACTCTAATTGGTTGAAATTACGATAAAGGCGCGTTGTGATTGGGTAGAAGTTGGTTTGGTGCGGATGTCTGTTGTACTATTAATACCTGCAAATTAGTGGTGGTCGTGCGTCGATTGCAGTGGAAGTCATCATTTTGGCGTGTGCGCTCAACTCCTTAAAGTGCTGATGTACTGTTTCAGTGCTTGTCGTATAATTTGTCGTGGAAAAGGCAGGTCCTCGCTTCGGACGCCAAGGAGATTTGATCTTGAACCCGGCGGCAGATCCGAGCTCAGTGCTTGAGGCTGTGTCGGGTGCAACGCCCCCTCTTGCCTGAAGATAGCAAACGCGATTTGGTCTCGTGGTTGTAAAGTACTTCGAAGTATCTTTTGAGGCAGAGGAGTGCCTGAGGCTAACCTTTTCGAAATATTCACCAGCGAATCTCCAGCTATGCTATAATAGCGATCGTACGACTGGAGACGGTAAACATGTTGAAGTTTTTTTTCCTAACTGGGAAAGTTTTTCACCTGCTCGTCCATATCTCAGTTGGTTGTGGATCGCCGCAGTTCATAAACAATTATTGACGTGGTTGTGTTTACTACAGTCCTCCTAGTGTCTGCTCACCAAGTTTCCTGGTTGCCGCAGGTCGGGCACTCGAGCGCCTCGTTGAGCTTGTCGATCAGGCATTCGTCGTGGAAGTGGTGGCCGCATGACAGCGTTGAGAACGGCTCAGCTGCCGCGAGCTGCGACCACCGATCTCCCTCCAGCTCCGGTTTCCGCTCCGTGGAGAGATGCCCCACCAACGAGTTCTCGCACAGTGCACAGGTTTCCTTGTCCATGCTGGAGTCGTCGCTCGCCGCCGTGTCGTCGGAGCTCGTCGAGTCCTCCAGCTCCAGGTCTCCGTCCTGCCACCTCTGCAGCAGCTGTCGCATCCACTGCGGCACTTGTCCATGTCGGTCGTCCTCCGGTTCTTGAGGTCCACCCACGACAAACTCCAGCAGCTCCAGTGCCACGCCCTGCATCACCAAAGGGCAGACGTGGTTGGTTCTGTTCATGAGGAAGCTGCGGATCGTGGCCAAACTTCGTGTCAACGTCTTCCGTCGCCTCGCCACCACGCGCGACAAGGAGCTCCCCACTAGCTGAGACTTTGGGAAGTAGCTCTTGAGGAACGTGTACAGCCACGGACACTCGGCCTGGCAGAAGTGGCCGCGTTTCAACGCCGCCACCAGCCGCTTGCGGAAGAACCGAAACTGGTCGAAGCTGCGCACCAGGTGCCACGTCGAGGACTCGGCCGAATCGCGCGACTGGCACCTCACGGTGAGCAGGTAATCGACCCGACGATAAGAAGCTCTCGGTCTAGAGACGAGCGGCGTCACGTCCATCGAGATGCCGTCGAGCCACGCAACTTGCGGCGGCAGCGGACCAACGGGCAACGACCGCTTTTGGCGAAGACGCTTGGAAGTCATTGCTTTGCAGTGGTCCAACTCTGTGAAAATGAAGAGTGGAGACGACTGCACCTGATTGTGCGGTCACGAGCCATTTCGAGCAGGTTCGCCGTCATCACTAACGCTCATCAAGTCCTCAGAAACGAGCCATTCTTATGCTGGTTTCTCTCAACTTAGTCCTTCGTGACACGAATCGTGACGGTATGGGCGACGAGAGTCTCACGGGCCAGATGCAGTGAAGTGTGGCGCGTGCCCTCGATGTCCACGAACTAGCGGATGAGACATCGAGTTGTGATGTGCCTCCTCCTCTGAGTAAATTGGATTTCATTACATGTAACTTGATTTGTGCCTCCTCAATATATTGTGACTGGATAAGACCTTGGTCAAACATCGAGGCATCAGTATTAGTAGTAGTACATGGAACGTTGATGGGTTCAGAGCTGGTGGCTGCACGTGGGGCACGCCAGCGCCTCGTTCAGTTTGGCCACGACGCACTCGTCGTGGAATCGGTGGCCGCAGCTCAGCGTGGTCAATGAGCCTTTGGAGGTGTCGTCGCTGCGGCACAACCCGCACGAATCCAGCAGCAGGTTGTTGCCGCTGCCAGTTGAACGGAACGACTCGATGCTGTTGTCGCTGCTCGATTGCCAGTCTCGTGAGAGCCCCATGGGCGTGAGACTGCGACTGCTGTCGTCCGTGCTGCACCACGTCCAACTGCTGCTCGGCGTCTTGGACAAACTCACAAAGTTTTCCCAGCGGAACTCGTGGTCGATCGACAGGTCCTCGTTCAGGAACGTGATGAGCTCCTGCGCGACGGCTCCCGGCAGGATGCTGCAGGACGAGTGGTTCTCGCGCTTGAGGAGAGCTTCCAAGAGACTGGTGAAGCACTCCTCGATGGCGGCTCGACGCTTCCCCATGACGTACGAACTGGTCGAGTAGAGATAACACTCCTTGGGGAACCGCCCCTTGATGCTCGAATAGAGGTACGGGCACTGGGCGTGGCACAAGTGGCCGAGCTGCATGACCTCGAGCAGCTTCTGCTGGAACTCCTGCAGCTCCGTGAACGAGCGACTAACGGTCCACCGCTGACTGCTGTCCACAATGGGGGTCACTGTCAGGTCGTAGCGGACGTCCTTGCCGTGGTCACGTTTGATCTTGGTGGCGGACATGCTGAGCTTGAACTGGTCGAGGTACGCGATGCTCGAAGGGCGGAACGACGTTGGGGAGGCTGCAGGGCTCTTGACGGGCGTGCCAGGAGGCCCAGCGACGGTCGCACGACGATGCCGACGCCGACGAGAAGAGAGCGACATACTGGAGCCGGAAGACATCATTTCGGTGGATGGTGGGACGACGAACGCGTCCAAGTTGTTGTCGTTGTAGTTGCTGCGAGGTAATTTGGGCAATGAAATGCGCGGCGGTGCTGGCCAGCAACTGGTTGTGCACTCGTCTGCTGGATTATGCGGACCCAGAGGACGTCCGGTTTGCAGCAATCGCGCACATGTGCATGAAAGTATCGAGAGCGATTTGCCAGCGTGATCATCGAATTCTGTCCTTGGGGTAATCCGAGTCCATCGCTGATCGATTATTAATTCATAGCCTTGGCGTTGCAGAGAGAGAACTAGTGAATCCTTGGACACTTTTCTAACTGGATTGTCTCGCGATCATGGCAATGACAAGAGGGGGATGATGACCGACACTTCGAACGCTGCAACGGACTTCAGACCATCGTCTTCACTGAATCTCGAGGTGGTGGCAGGTCGGGCAGCGCAGCGTCTCATTCAGTACGGGCACGATGCACTCGTCGTGGAACTGGTGGCCGCACTGCAGCACCGTCGCGTAGACGGAAGAGCGACGCCGACTGCCAGCGTTCACGGGGCTCACAGTCTCACAGGCCACGGGACTGTTGCAGACGCCACAGAGCGTGAGACCAGCGATCTCTCCACTGCAATTGGCGTCCCTCTCCTCCTCTTCACTGCACAAAAACCCCAGACGCCGACTGCTGTCGGTTGTGGAGACGGTTTCTGACTCGGAGTAGGACTCGACCATGTACTGCGCGATGGCGTCTCGGCCGTAGAGGAACTCGGCGAACTGCTTGGCCACGTCTGTCGTGGCCACACTGCACGAGTGGTTCTTCCTGTCCAGTAGGAACTCCAGTGTGGACGTCAGCAGCTCCAGCAGCTTCTCTCTGCGTGCTTCGACTGTCCTCGGACTCGAGTTCCGCTGGAAAAGGTGCTTCTTGGGGAATTCGCCCGTCAGGAAGGAGAAGAGCCACGGGCATCCGGCGCTGCAAAAGTGTCCGTGCTGCAGCGCCAGCGCCAGACGATTGTGCAGCGCCTCAAAGTCCTCAAAGGGGCGTGAGAAACTCCACGAGCTGCTCGTGGAGTTCTGTCGGCCGTTGGAACTCGAGCGACGGTGGACTTGCAGCACGAAGAGCGGCCGCTTGTTGTCGCGCGCGCATTGCAGCGCCAGTTGCAGTGGCTCCAATAGACCCACGTACGTCGGCAGCACCGGACAAGCGGAAGTCGAGCGCCTGCGAACGCGACGAGAGCCGACCATCGTAGCTGGGAAGATTGCAAACTGAACTGAGCCGCGTCGCTTCGTGCGCATACATTCCGCGAGGGTACATGGGTACAAATACCCGCTGAAGAATGGGTACACTTCCATTTTGAAGGCAGTGCGACATGGGAAGCCATGAAGCCTTGCCGTGCTCATTGTTGATTCCGCACGCGCTACATACACTTCCTAGGTCAAGTAAACGTCACCCGTCGTAATCCAAGCAGCTCATGTCCCAAGTCTTCATGACGCGCGATTATTCATTGTGATGATACCTGTTGTTGTAGTTGCCTATTGCTCGTGACAGAAGCTGCTGCCTTACTATAATAGTACACTCGTTCTCTTCTCCGCCGCTGACTATGCCTTGAGGCTGCTGTGGGTGCGGCACACGACGTGTCGACTGTGGCAGGCGTCGCACTCGTGCTCCTCCTCCTCCTCCTCCTGCTGTTCCTCGTCCTCCGAGTCGCTCTCCGAGTCGAGCGAGTCGAGTGAGTCGCGCGTCACGGCGCTGAGCTCGGATGATGGTGACTCGGTGGCGTTGGCCTCCATGTCCTTCATGCCCTTGACTACAAAGCGGTTGAACTCGGCGGCCACGTCGTGCACGAGCACGCGGCACGTGTGGTTGCCGCGGTTCACGAGCGACGCCTGCACGGTGGTGAGGCAGCGGATGAGCGTCTGCTGGCGGGCCGCCACCACTTTGGGGCACTTGTTGCAAAAGAGCGACTTCTGTGGGAAATAGTGCTTGAGCACCTTGTAGAGCCACTTGCACTCGGCACCGCACGAGTGGCCCTGCTGCATGCGCTTCAAAAGGCGCTTCTGGAAGGCGCGGTACTCGTCGAAGGGCCGATTGATGGTCCACGAGGCCGCGGGCTTTTGCGGTGCGGGGCTGTACTTCATCGTGAGCTGGTACTGTGGCTTGCCGCCGCTCGTGGCGGTCTCCAGCTCGAGCGTCAGGTGGTCCAGCCACGCCACGGCCTCGGGCACTGCCAGCGGACCCGCGCGCTTGAGGCTGGCGGCCGAACGTGGCGCTGCGCCTGCACAGCCGCCGCTGCTGCTGCTGGTATTGGTGCTGGTGCTACTGGTGCTGCACGAGGAGTTCTCGATCATGGATCCTACCATTGGATGGTCTCGGAGTCGAAGTGACGTCTGTCCTGAGTTTGCTGCAAGATCCTTTCCGCGCTTTTCTCGAGCGTTCCGTCGGGGCAAAGTTGCAGAATGACCAGTCCGGTATGTAGGTACAAAGTCGAAACGACTGACTGACTTGCCCTTTGTATGGCCAACAGAAATGTACGGTGGGCATGTCAAACAGCAACAACTCGAGGCTTGTTTCGCAGCTTGGCTTGCAGGCATTCTCGCGGGCCGGGCCGGGCCTCGCCCGCGTCAACATGGTTGGTCGTTACGGAGCCGTTGGTGCTCGGTCGACTTGGCTGCGCGAGCAGACGACAAGTGCATGTGCTCGTCGACGACGGACTTGCCCCGATTTCCGACGCCGGCCTTCCTTTGGTCGCTCCTTTGGACCAGCGACTCCGAATCTTTGGCCCCATCTTGTCTTGTCGCCGCGCTCGAGCAAAGACAACGCTTCAACTTTGAACTTCGCGCAGCATTGACAACAGAGCTGGTGAAACAGCAGAGGCGTCCTCACTCAACTTGGGCAGAAAAATCCAGCCAGACTCCAGGCTGTGTGGGTATCTATCTACCAGTGACCAGTCTTATGTGGTCGTAACGGACTTGCAGGTGGCAACGACTCGTTGCGGACGAGAGCACAATCCCGACGCATGATCGCGCCTTAGAATGGCGCCAGGAATCGCCACGTCAGCAGGAGTCTGCACGACGGTCGACACCCGATATGTACCAAAATCCAGATCTGTTGCATAAGTTACGTGTTTTCATAGCTTTAGGTGATGTGATACTTGTCCTACACAGGCGAGCTCAGGGTGCGCTCGAGGTCGAAATGCTCGATGATCGGCACCGGCCAGGCCGTCCACTGGTCCTCGTCGTACTTGTCTTCTTCTTCGAACTCGTCCGACGTGACGGACGACGTGAACGACGGCAAGGAGCCGGCGGGCGTCGCCATCTCCGAGCCCGTAGTCGGCGTGGCCGGCGGCGTCACAGCCGTGGAGCTCGTGCCGTCGTCCACCAGGAACGCGGCAAACTCCTGGCTCACCTCGTTCATCATGACCTGGCAGTTGCGGTTGCCGTGGTTCACAACGGATGCCTGCACGGTTGTAAGCAGTCGCAACAGCGCTTTGCGGCGCTGCTCGATGACTGGCGGGTAGCGCGAACCAAGGAGCGTCGGCTTGGGGAAGTGTTTCCTGACGGTGTTGTAGAGCCACCGGCACTCGGCCTTGCAGCTGTGCGTGGGCTGAAGCTGGTGCAGTAGACGCTTCTGAAACGCCTTGTACTGGTCGAACGAGCGCTGCAGGCTCCAGCTCGTAGCGGGGGAGTCGCCGGCCTGGTAGGTCACGCGGAGCTCGTACTTGGCCGAGCCGTGACGGGAGGTGGTGGTTGTCATCTCAAGCTTGAGGTTTTTGAGCCACGCCACCGATTCGGGCAGCGGCTTCACGGCCGGCGACGACCGCTTGCGCGATGCGAACGAGTTGTATGTTGGTTGGGGGGCTGACATTGAATTTGGTGGAGTCATCGCTCTGGCGCGGCGAGTTTCAGAATGGCAGGTGTTGTCGGTTCGGCTCCGGCTCGGCTCTCGCAGCCGATTTAACTGCTGGTGCCAATCGGACGACAACCGGTGGCTGCAGCTCCGGGGCGATTATGGACGCTCCACACAATCGCCAACCCGGAGCCGTAAGCGTAAGCGCAGCTCAACTCGAATTTTCTCCGTGGCATGGGTTTGTTCACGCCCAGGCGAGAACTTCTGGATAGCCTGCAAATCCACCCGCATTTCTTGTGTTCAAATCATTTCACAAACACACTCCATCTCGGAATTGCGCTTGGTGTTCACGAGGACTCTCGGCTTGGCAGCATACATGGACTCTGCACTCGGCATCCGTACAGTCTCACCTCCCTAACTGAGCCTCTCTACCTGACTACGCGTTCTTTATCTGGTTTGTCGACTCTGTGTGCAAATGAGTTTATATGACTTTCACTATAGAAGTTCTCTAACTGACTAGAACCCTCCTTATTCTCTAACTGACAACCCCGGAGGGTGGGGGAACTCCCTAAATGGACGCCAAATCGTGCCTCGCCTGGATTTGCTCGACCGCTTGTCTGCCACTCATTTAAACAGCATCCCGCCCTGAACAACGTTCAGTCTTTCACCGCAACGCTCAGTCACAACTAGCGTTTCCAGTCGTGCGCCATGCCGTCTCAACACTGGAGTAGAAGCTCCAGGTCTGCTTGAAGGCCCAGCGTGAGCCCAAAACAAAAGATGGAGAGCTCTTGTTGTGGGTGTGCAGTTCCTTTAAGAAGACCGTCAGTATCAGCACGATTCGGCGTATTCGAAACAAGCAACCCTCTTACTTTTGCAGCGCGAATTCGTCAGCAACTCGGCGATGTTTCCTGAGTTAGAGCAGCAGCTCGTCAACTTTTTTCAGACGCATGAAGAAAATGCAATTATTTCTGACGATATATTGCTTCTCACAGCCGGTGATATCAAGAAAAGTCTCGACATTGATGATGATCAGCTACGATTAAGTAACGGCTGGCTTTCAAAGTTCAAGAAGCGCAATGCAATTTCCTCAAAACGACGAGGCTGACAGTGCGTCTGCGGTAGAAGTTCGATCGGCTCGCTACTCGCTCCAAGACATTACCCGTCACTATCGACCAGAAGACATCTACACTTTCGATGAAACCGCCTTGTTTTACCGACTAGATCCCAATCAAACTCTCGCAACAAAGAGCCGTAAGGGCAAGAAGCGTGACAAGGCCCGAGTAGCTATCGCATTCTGCTGCAATACGACTGGAACGCACAAACTGGATCCGTTAGTCATAGGGACAGCAGCGAATCCACGGTGCTTTCAAGGTGGTACGCGGCGTGCACTTAAAGGCAAGTCTGTTGTGTATTACCACACGAAGAAGGCCTGGATGACAGCAATTATTTTTTCGAGTGGCTACAATCTTTCAACTTAAAGATGGCAGTGGAAAACCGAAAGGTTCTTTTACTGATTGAAAACGCTTCGAGTCACAAAGTTATCAAGCCACTTTCACATGTTGGTGTGCACTTCCTCCCTCCGAATCTGACTTCGTCGGTGCAGCCACTTGATGCAGGTAAGCTTTCTGACATATTTGGCTAATGATTGGTAAAATTACTGATTGATATTATATTTGTAGGCATCATCCGATCGTTTAAGGCACGCTACCGTCGTCGATTTGTCCGCTGGTGCCTTGACGCAATGGAAGGCGACATAAAGCGGAAACTGAACCTTCTCGAGGCAATCCAGTTCAGCATCGATAGTTGGGGTGATGCGACGGCCGATTGCATACGCAACTGCTGGGTGAAGTCAAGGATCGTAGACGCTACGTTGTTGGGGGAGCTCCGCCAGGCAGGGGAGTATGCGTTGGCTGCTGAAGAACGTGTGGTAAACGATATTGTGAGCTTGCTGGAGGGGGTTAGCGCCCACGATAGTGTTGCCCATTACTTGGAGATTGATTCTGACGTTGAAGTTCACGAGCTCCCAGAAAGCGATGCCGAGGACGATGATGCTGAAGAGATAGATGGTGACGTGGACGACGAGAGCGACAAACCTCCTGTGTCAGCATCGACAGCACTCGCCTATTGTATGGAGCTTTCTTCGTTTCTATTGCAGTGTGAAGGGGATACAAAGCGGGAACAGGAAATGATACAGACCTTGACAATGGTAGCTAGAGCCCAAATAGTGAAGCGGCGGCGGCAGACATCACTGGATACCTTTTTTACACCAATGTGAATGTAGCCATTTCCATATCTGACACATTCTCTAAATGAAACAACGTCTCGGATCAGACAGATCGGGCGTCACTTATAGAGGTGTGACTGTACATATATCGTAATACATAATTTGGGAACGCTACGTATCATACCAGCCTACAGGCTGGCATCCCTGCGAGGTTCATCATGGGCTCGACGTCACGATCCTTTATTATAGTGCTGTTTGTACCGCCGCAGTAACCTGGCCGAGTGGTAAAGACAGCAAGCTTCTTACATGTAACAATCGGATCACGCATATGGAATTGGCATCGACGTGGGTTGTTTTTGAGTCTGTAGTGAGTTTGCTAATGGGATCACGTGATATCCATTTTTTGGGGTCAAATTGGATCAAGGTCAACTCTTTTAAGCCTAAAACTTAGTCTTATTTAGTAAAAGTTGACCCTAAATTTGACCCATACAAAGGCTCTACAAATAGTTCCTCATATAACTGCAATAATATGTATATTTGATACGAGGTAATGTATTAATTTATAGAGGTAAGTAACAGGTTAAAAAATAATGTCGACGTGGTTTTGGAAGTCTGGACCAAGTCCAAGCATACATACGGTTGTTTTGGCATACAAAATTGGTGTGATAGTACCTCCGCTTTGTGAAGTGGGCATGCAGGCAAACCGG
>KV725015.1:0-68404 GCA_000500205.2 Phytophthora lateralis
GATTTGGTTCGGGTGGGTTTAAGGCGGATGGGTGGGTGGAATTTTTAATTCAACCCTAAATAGCCCAGCCCCGGAGACCGTAGGTGAATAAATGGTTTATTCCCAAAATAAAAAACCCCGTTCCGCAACCCTGCGACGGATGGCGTGGCGAGCGAGTAATGCGCGCGGTGGCGCTGGCCGTGGGGCGCCCTCCACGATGCCGCGCACCAAGCCGACGATGCAGGCCATCGCCGAGATCGAGAAGAACCGCGAGGACCGACGGCGCGCCATGGCGGCGGCCAAGCGGGAGCGTGAGCGGGAGAGCCAATTGAACGAGAAGATGGGCCACCCGGGCGACGTGGACTTCCAGCGCATGATCAAGGCCTTCCGTGAGCAGAACAAAGACCGCAGCCGGCCTCATGCCGAGGCGGGGGACACCAAGATCACCATCTGCGTGCGCAAGCGGCCGGTGAACGCCAAAGAGGTCAAGAAGCACGACTACGACGCCGTCACGTGTCTCAACCCCATGTCTATCGTGCACTACTGCAAGCTCAAGGTGGACGGCATCACCAAGTATCTGGATAGCAACGCCTTCAATTTCGACCATGTACGAGGGCATTTTGGTGAGGGATGGAGGTTGTGGACTGCTGTTTAATAATGTTTTATTGCTGTTTAGACTTTTGATGAGAATGCGACGAATGAGAGTGTCTACATGTGCACGGCTCAACCACTGGTGAAGTTTGTGTTCCATGACGGAGGTCATGCTACGGTGTTTGCGTACGGCCAAACGGGAAGTGGCAAGACCCACACGATGCAAGGTATCCAGAGCCAGATTGCGGCGGATGTGTTTGCGCAGGCCGACGACTTTGCAAGACGCGGATATCCTTTGGATATTTGCGTGAGCTTCTTTGAGATTTATGGCGGTCGATGCCAGGATTTGCTTCATCGACAGGTGCTGACGATTCGTGAAGATGGTGCAGGCGAAGTGCAGATTGTGGATTTGGAGGAGGTGCAACCGCAGAATACCGAGGAGCTGCTGCAAGTGATCAGCAAAGGCAACAGTCTTCGCACGACGCATGCCACGGAGATGAACGATGTTTCATCGCGATCGCACTGTATCTGCCAGATCAATCTTCGTGAGAAAGCAACTGGGCAACTCCACGGCAAGTTGTCATTGATCGATCTTGCGGGTAGTGAGCGTGGTGAAGATACAAAGAATCATAATCGGCAGCGGCGATTGGAGTCGGCGGAAATTAATCGAAGCTTGCTGGCCTTGAAGGAGTGCTTCCGGTACGTTATGAATGGCGGCCTGATAACTTTCTTCTCCTAATCATTTAGTTGCGTTACATTTTGTTTTGGTGAATAGAGCGCTGGATAGTGGTGGTCGAGGCACTCATATTCCTTTTCGAGCAAGCAAGCTCACTCAAGTATTAAAAGACTCGTTTGTCAATGCCAAAGCGAAGTAAGTCGTCTCGAAGATATCCAGCACCAACCAGCTCTTCTAACTGATTGAATTCTGTTTGATAGGACGGTGATGATTGCCGCTGTTTCGCCGTGTGCCTCGTCTTCGGACCATACGATCAATACTCTTCGCTATGCTGATCGGGTCAAAGAGAAGCGTGTTTCTGCGGATGCCTTTGATGAGAGGAATACTGATTCTGATGCTGTGGGTGTCGAAGACGTCCAATTTGAAGAGGGTGCGTGTGAACTCGTGAGATCGCTGTCATGGGTGGGGTGGGGTGAATGTTAATGTTGAGGTTACTTTTGTGCCGAAAACAGATCTTGGCGGTGACGACGCGTATCCCAATCAAGATGGGAGTGACGATGCTGAGGAGTTTGATGACGAAGGGGGGTATCAGCAAGAAGAAGAGGAGGAGGAGGAATATCAAGAAGAAAATGATGATAATGACATGCTCGAAGGCGGTGGTGGTAAGTACAGGAGCGATGCTGATGGTGGGAATAAGGATGTAGTGACAATCTCCTCGCACCACACACGGGACTTGAGCGACGATTTGAGCATTCTCCGCATTAGCCGTCGGCACCATTCTTGTACACCGCTATCATTGCGATTACTCTCTACATGGCTCTAACCTGTGTGTTTGCTGTACAAGCAGACAAACGGAGTGGTTCTGCCCAGGAAAGTGGATATTCAGAGGAAACGTGGCAGGGAGTGGTAATACTAAGCTTGATGGCGAACTTGTGCTGAAAGGAACAGCAACATTGACAATAGGTTGTGCATGACTATACAGGTTCAGACTCTGTATGAAGAGCAGGAGGGTTTACTCAGCACGCACATGAACGCGATTCAGGTTTGCTACTCTTATTTGCCTGCGTGAGCTATTTCGTGCCTAATGACTATGAATTGATATGTCCAGGAAAATGCAGAACTACTCACAGAGGAAGGGGCCATGTTAGCAGCTATTCAAAACGACGCCACTGGCGACTCGGCGAGTATTGAGCAGTATGTTTCGCGTCTGGAAGAGGTAGGTATCATAGCGCTGTGCCATGGCATCTACAAATCTAACGATGACGCTTTACGTGCGCCAGATTCTTGCCCAGAAAGCCCAGACGATCAGTACTCTTAGACGACAGCTTGCCACCTTCCGACAGCGGTGTGAAGGCGAAGAGCAGAAAGCTGCGGAGACCCCACCAAAAAAAGTGTTTGTGCGCGGCGGTCGCTAGATGGTCAAGCATTAGTGATGCTGCATCCCTTCATTCATTAAACTGAAAGCGAAGAACTGTTGAGAGACACGAGTGCCTTTGCTTTTATTGAGACCGTCGGCGGCGCCTCTTGACCAATGTTCCACCAACAACAAGAATGAAAGTGTCGCCCAGAGTAAATGACACACCTCAGACAAGCTTTTTCCAACCTCGCTAGATTAGTACAGTATCAAACCTGCCAAATGAGCTATTAAAAGGTTGCTTATCAGATATAGCAATGTATCAACAGTCTCAGGTATCATTTAGTACGGGTTCATCTGTGTTTGAGAATCCGAGACAAAATGATGCAGCGAGGGCTCGCCGTCAAGCTCGTAGCACGCGCCGTGGCGTCCACCGTCCAGTCCACACGGCTGCCAGTGGCCATGGATGCCTCTCTATGTCGCATTGCAGCTCCTTCCAGCCAAGCGCTGCGACCTCTGAGCGTCGTGGCAAATTCTGGCGACTCAGGCCCCAATCGATTCACTGTGCTAGCTGTTGCTGCAGCTCTCGCTGGGGTTGTGGGGGTGAATATGGACACGACACACTTGGAGGCAGCTCCGGACAAGAGGCAGGAGAAGGTTGAAGGGACTTTTTATTGAAGTATTAGATATATTGTGAACTGGAGACTAAATGCTCCATTTGTGACTGTGTTTGCAGCACTTTGAGTACGCGGAAGCTGTGGATACCATCCGCCAGAAAGTGTCGGAGTTCCGTACGACGCTGAAAAGCTCCGAGACGCGCATCCCGAAGGCTTTTCCGATCAAGAAGATTGGCATCTCAAAGATCCACGCGCCCAACGGCGTGTCGACGATCCGGATCGAGTTTGCGTGCCCGACGTTCGTGGACCAAGAAGCTATCCTTGGTCGCTTCTTGCTGCAATTGCAAAAGGCGTCGATTCCTGGCTCCAAGCAGTCGGTGGAGGTGATGCCGCTAGATAACACTGCGAAGAAATCGGTGGTGGAGGCCTACGAACAGCCTGCTGTGACGTACTTGTACGCGAACGGCTCTGGTTCGTTCCAGTTCTTGCGTGACTCCTCTTCATTGCAAGCGACGTCCAAGTTTGTTTTCTACAAGGATGAATTTCTGACGCAAGGCGAGATCGACGCTGTTGTTGGTGCCTACAAGGAGATTTACTCGTATGCGAACGTGAATGCCTTCTTCCGTCATGACCTTGAACAGCGGCGTAGAAACGCACTTGTTGGACGTGGAAGAAATCCGACCACAGCTACAACAGCAACCCCTGGTAGCAAGGTGCCTTGTTGTTTTTTTTGCGTCCTAGTAGTATTACTTTTGAGTAACTCACGTGGTGCGCTTTGGTTGCAGGAGGAGGCAATCCAGCAGCTTCAAGGGCTTGGTATTGATGTTTTCGAGCCAACAGAAAGCGAAATCGGTTTAACCTGGGAGAGTCTGGTATGCATTTGCTGGAAAAAAAAGGGGGGGTAAACACCAGTACCAGTTATGAACTCTTGGTTATGTTTACGTATGGTTAGGCTGGATACGAAGACGTGAAGCTCGAGATCGAAGACACGGTTGTGCTGGCACTTCAGAACCCAGAACTTTACGAGCGCATTGCGCAGAAAACTCGTTGCCGCTACGAAAGCAACCGTCCACGCGCTGTTTTATTTGAAGGCCCTCCGGGCACTGGCAAAACATTAAGTGCTCGTATCATCGCGCAGCAGGCTGGGATTCCAATGATCCATATCCCGATTGAGAGTGTGGTGTCCAAGTGGTACGGCGACAGCGAAAAAAAGATGTCTGCGATCTTTGACGCGTGCGAGAAGCTCGATGGCGCTATTATTTTCATCGACGAGGTGCGTATCCCTATTAGCTGTTTCTTGGTGTGCTTTGAAGTACTTCTGAAGTAAGGACAGCGTTAACATTACTGATACTTTATGAATTGCTGTCGGCAATAGATTGACGCCCTTGCCGGAGACCGTTCTGGCGGCACAATGCACGAGGCTTCGCGTCGAATTTTATCTGTACTACTGCAAAAAGTGGAAGGTTTTGCGTCTGCTAAGAAGACTACGGTTGTGTGCGCTACGAACCGGTATATGCATTGTTAAATTACAGATAGCTGACTTTTGTGCATCAGGAGGTTGCTAAACTGTAAACGTACTTGCTGTTTTATGCTGCAGAAAGCAGGATTTGGATGCTGCATTGATCAGTCGCTTTGACCTCTGCATTCGCTACAACCTTCCTGACGAGAAGACCCGCCGTGCGGTGTTTTCTCGGTAAGTTTCTGCAACGAAGAAGTTGTGGCTTGGCAGACAACTTATAAGCAGTGTATTGGTGTTCCCTATTTCTATGTAGATACGCTAAGCAACTCTCCGGCGAGGAGCTCTCGCAACTGGCCACTGTCTCACCGCAGCTTTCGTGCCGAGATATCAAAGAGGTGGGCTTTAATCTTTATCATTTTCCAGCTAAGCTTATCGCTTACGTTTGTTTTTCCAGATTTGTGAGTATGCAGAGCGCAAATGGGCCTCGAAGGTCTTAAAGAAAGAAGAAACGACAGACCTACCTACCCTGCGAACCTACATGGAGGCTATAAAGACGCACATGGGTGGAGTATCCAGTCATGGCTCTCCGCCTGACGTGTACGAGGCATAAGCAACGGAGAAGTAAATTGTACGTTGTTTGTCTCAGTCAATCGAGTCGCTATCCTGTTGGGCGCTAGGTCGCTACGCGCTGACTACCCGCCAATTTTTGGTAGGGAATTCATTCGTAGCATTGTTTGGTATTGTGTGTCTAGGTTGGTGCCCAACCTTCCAACGAGGGACTCGCTGTGCTCTGCACATAATCAACGAACACGAGTTAGCGTGCAATCTGGATGGCCAAAATTCATGTGTATCCGCCTACGCATTATGGTCTGAGCAGTCCTCATAAACCTAAGGGCCCCTTCCGCGTCATTGCTGCGATGGCAGGACACACCCTACAAATATTGCGTAGGTTAGTAGTTCGAAGTACAAAATTGTTTTAGACGAGATCAACAAGCTCACTTACGATGTTCCACGCTTTGACAACAAACCACTCGATGTCGACTTCAGTGAGCAGCACGTCCATAGTGTCTATGAATTGAATCAGTTGGTGGAAGCAGTCGTATGCTTTTGTCTTCGATTCAGCTAGTGTTATGAGCCGTCGGAGCAGATAGCACAGCTTGTTTGAGTCAATAGAATCCTCTTGGACCAGCATTTGGAGCCTGTGATCGATATACGTTAATCGGGTGAGCAATTTGTGTTCACTAGCATGGCTGACTAAACACACTATAGCCGATACCCGAAGCTGGAAATTTCGCTGGCAAGTGATCGGTAGATGCTTCGGATCTGCTCAAGTAATCGTGTGAGTGTGGTTATCTACACGTTGAGCCCGAAAAAACCGTACTTCGGACGCTTCGTCGAACTTTGTAGCATACAGCACTAAATCTTCAACACAGTGTTAGTGCAAGCGAAATTGTGAGAGGTAGCAATCATCTGTATCTGCCACACCTCCAATCTGCATGAGGTCAATAGTGCTGTGCACTGTGGCTTTGCAGAGATCAAGAATTGCTTTCGTGTTTGGGTCATAGAGCCGCAATTTCACCGCTATCACTGACTTTGCCTGTCGAAAAGAAGTCATCAGGGTGAGCAACATCTCTTTCGCTACAAGCATAAAAATACTTCGTACCAAGTAGATCTTCACATCAGCACTGGCATAGGTATCCCCAGGAGCGATACTTTCAAATCTCTCGATCACTTCAAGAAGCTGGAGGAGTTGACTCTTGTCCAGTGTCTCTATATTTTTCATGTCAGAGCTCACTGTTGCCAGCAAACTTAGCTGGCATCGCTGCTTGAGTGGGGATTGTTCTCCGTACAGCTCGTCGCTGCGTTGTGCGATGTCTGCTGCCACGATAAAGAACTTTACATCTCCGGTGGTTTTGGCGATGTCAAAGCTGTCGTCAAGAAACCACTGTGAGCCTGCAATTCCAACTCGTGAACAGAAATCCTGGATCGTACCTCATTCTATAGAACCACTCAAACACTGAAGAAGGCCCTAATTTGCAAATGCTACCCGGTCTTGATGACTGCAGCAATGCGGAGGCATATACCAGGAACTTCTCACCATATGAAATTATAGTTGAAGCAAGGCTTGGATCAGTCTGCCGCTGAGAGAACGTGCTGAACGCTAGCTGCGCTGCATTTTGTAGGATTACTTCCTTGGGCAGATTAGCTGGGCAGTCCTCAGTTTGTATCATCGTGCGACAAATCTCGTCCAGAACGTGCATCACGATATCTTGCCTTACTGGGCCAAGATCATCAGCCAGCTTTCCCATGGCGAGGAAATCTTCGATCTCAAAATCATCCCTGCCTTTTAGCTGCTCCATAATGTGAACCAGGTCTTCATTTGAGGCATCCGGTTTTGCTTGCAGAGCCACTTGGAAAACAGTGAATAGAGATTGCTTAGAAGACTCTTCAGCAAACGCCTTCTCTGCCCACTCTCCAGCTTCAGTATAGCGTTCCAACTGGAGACAAGAACGCGACATTGTCCTACAGAGCATTATTTTCATCAATATTTGCTGTAGTGCTCACGCATTTGAATCAATATTACCTCATGTACGCGGCTTTATCACGAGTTGATAACGCCGAAGCCAATCCCGCATCCGCCCACTTCAAACAGTCCTACAAGCTGGAAACTGAGTCAATTTGGCCGCGCTAAACACCATAACTGGTTGCTACCTCGTGTTGGTTGGAATTAAGTGCGAGTTGAAGAGCATCGAAAATCGTTTGCTGAACCCGCTGGACAAGTTTGTTATCACCACTTTCACCTAGGCTATAATACGCAATGAAAAGTGAGACGTTATATCCCGGTCTGATCACCCAATGGTTTCGTACCGTTCCATCTCGAGCAATTCGAGGCCAATGCGTTTGAGTTCTGACATCGCTCGGTATCGGTTGCTCTCTTCCACAGCAAGATTGCATGCGATCTCCACATTGATGGCATACGCGCAATCCCCGTAGTTTATGGCTAGGTGTCGATAAATATCCATTCCTTTGATCGAGAAGGACAGCCCCTGGGCGTATGTGCGTGCTCCCAAGATGGAATCGTCAAAGTTGTCTTGTTGAAACAACAACAGGAGTAGACGATGTGCTTTATCAAAATGCTTGTTGTCGACGTAAAGCTTAATCATGGGCAGAAGGACCTTGGCGTTTCGGTTGACTGGAATGAGTTGATAACACGCTTCTGCTCGCTCGATGTCATTATTGGCGCAGAGGGATTGCATCAAATTCAGCAACACATGTTGTTTGAACGACATAACCAGCTCTGAAAAGTTTTCGTCTGCATCATTTTCAAGCGATTCACTCACACGCAGCGCTTCCTCGGCGATAATCACCTGCAGTGCGTGCTGCGCTGTTTGACTGTATTCATCACTAACACTGCTCATGAGATCAAGCAAGCTGCTGGCATACGAAGGTTTGTACGGAGCGAGCATCTTCAACTCATTCAGCAATGACACAACATCTCGAGCCACTCCTGCTGAATTGTCAGGCCGCTGTGAAATCAGCCGGAGCACGCGCACGTGATCGGTACAAAAATCCCACAAATCATCCACAACATCGTCCAGCTCCACGCCTTGCTTAAACTTTGTCAAATGAGCGAGGCCAATACGAGACCAGAGCTTCGCCGAAGAAGAAAAAGCCTCGTTCGCTAGCTCCAAATACTCCTCGCAGTTTTCACAGTCAACTGACGCGCTCTCCAACAAAAGCATCCCCACTCGTCCAAACGAGCGCAGCACGTCGACACACTCATCCATGAAGTGCGTGTTTTTCCTCGCTCCATTTTCCTGACAACCGCCGTTCTTAGAGCAAACCAATGAGAGTCCCATGATCTTCGCAGCTACAAATCGCGTGACTGCTAGCAAATACCGTGGGAAGCTCGTAGCTTCTGTGTCGTTTCTCGTCTTGGGTTTCTCTACTTGCACCAGAGCTCGAAGAGCAGCTCGAGGCGCGTTGTACAACTCCACGCCAGCGTTCATCAATTGGACCCCTGACAACTCCAGTACACGTTGTGATCCAACTTCGAGGACGAGGCGTTGAAGCTCCTCGAGTGCTTGCTTCAAGGCTTCAATATCCGTCAAAGAAACTTGACTGTAATGTGAAGCCGTCAAGGCTTCTGCAGCGCGGGCAAGGAGCTCCGTCGCCGTCTGCACGCCGATTAGAATTGCCGCGGCACCGTCTTCTTGCATCTTCGATTGGTCGCTTGCTCTCTATGCGGCAAAGTCCGCACTGAGCAGCGCGCATTCCGCACGGAAACTGGATGACCATCACTCCGCACCTTCAACTTGGTGTAAATCCCTGTCAATCGTTATAAAACCTGTGTCAAACATACCCGACGATGTAAATTCGAAGTAACCCTTCAAAAACGAATTTATTGCAATTATTGCCAAACAAGCGACCAGTATGCGGGGCAGGAGCGTGTTCGCCGGTGCGGTGGCCATCGTGGGGCTAAGCAGCGCGCTGTGCACAGGATCGCCCAAGGTCGACATCAGGATTGTTCCGCGACCGCGACCGGAAGAGGAGGTGCCGCCAGTGCTGCAGCCGGTGCCGTCCCGCGATCCACTTCCCGCGTTCCAAGGCGAGTCTGCGATACGACGAAGTGTACATTTATGTAAAATATCTAACGCCCTTGCTCTTATATTACGTGATGCAGGACCATTTGTTGATGAACTCGAGTCGCTGCCGTGCGTTCGTGAGGAGAGGGAGATGCAGCAGGGCAAAGCGTAGGCAGAATGCTCTTCTCAATGCTATTTTACAAGAAACCAACCCATCTAACGCAATTGTAGCTATACTCTGGATTTCTGCCACCTAGCAAATGTGACAATCCAAGCCAAGATCGAGGAGAAAGTCGAGGTCGAGGTGGAAGTGGTTGCGGACGTTCCTGACACGACTGAGGACGGAAATTCAGCTACGAAGCTAGAAGAACCAGTGTCAGAGGAGAAAGAGGAGCCGGAAATTCCCACTATTCTCGGGTAAGGTAGACTTGAAGGTCATTGGCAAATGGAAGGAGAAACGCTGATTGAATGTTTCGTGTGTTTGTAGGATTTTCCGCGGCTGGCACATTGATCCTATCACGCTGAACTACAAATACATGATCTATGACGACGGAGACGAGTGTATGGACAACGATCACTACTCCATGACTGTGGAGCTTATTCCTTCCAGCAATCCGGAATCGGACACGAAGTTGTATGGACTGAAGAAAACGGGCATGTGCACGTTCAAGGCGTCGCTTCTTACCTTTGTTCCAGAGGAAGATCGTGTTTCAGCGCAAGGAATCCATACTCCCGGCGTGGTGGACATCAGTGATGCGGAGGCTTCGCTGCCTGTGGTTTGTGGCAAGATGAAATGCCGCTACGGGGATATCTCAAAGCGAGTGCGGGATTTGTCAGATCAGGTAACAGCATTAGATGTCGATATGCTGCTTGCCCTTTGACCCTGCTACACTCTTTTTATTTACCCCATTTATATGCTGCATTCATGTTCCAGATCCGTGGTGTCCAGGCAACGATGACGAAGGGTTCTTTCCAAGCGAACACGTTGTTTACCAACATGACTTTAGAGGCATCAAAGATTACGCTGGAGTCTGCTACGCTGATCCTGGAGAAATCACTGGAGGTCTTCCACGAAATTGAGGATTTGCAACAGTCTTTGACTAACGATTTTCTTGGGCGAGAAGAAGCGGCACGCAAGGAGATCGCAAAACAGGAAGCCAAGGACAAAAACAAGGAAGAGCAGAAGAATGCCACTGAAGCTGACAAACTTGTCACTACTGATACTCTTGATAAGCAGGACCAAGTGGCAGCGGAGAGTTGATCAAGAAACATTCCAGCGGAGAAATACACAGATTTCGCTGTTCGTCTCACGTCTGATCGTTCACGAATTGTCTGTCTATGAGCCATTTCTGATGCATCCAAAAAAAGATAAACAACTCCCGAATTTTTCGTGGGCATGCATCACGCCGGACAGGAGTGATATGGACTCGCTTCATCAAGTTGGGTCACAACGCATGGCACTTTCTCTTCATCAAGAGAGGCTAAAGGATGAATTGCTGCGAATGCGTCAGCAACAACGCGTCACGGTTCGCAAAGAACGTCGAGAAAAGATGAGGTACCTGATTCTGGCTTTGCTGGAACAGGATTTTATCTGAGGCAAGATATTGTCGTGCTGACTCCATTGAACATGTTCGACAGAGCTCAAGTGCAGCGGCTTGAGTTGCAGGTTCACCAGTATGAGGTGGGTGGCAGCTTGGCACAGTCTTGCAGTGCTGATGGCTCCGTTGTACTAGTACTCAATAAGTTGCTGGTTTCAAGCTCAAGGCATCTACACGTAGCCCTGTAAAAAGATATTCATCTCGTCTCAACAGTTTTGGAAGCGTAGTCGACACATCACCTATTACGCGATTCGATCAGCGCTTCCCCGAGTCAAATGAACGCCTTATTGAGAGACTGGTGCAGCAAAACGAACAGATCATGGCACTGTTACTTCCGCGAAGGCAGTACGTGTACATGTACTTCATTTCTTCTACTGTGCGTAATGCTTATCATAGCATGCTGATCTACATGTATTGGGTTTAATGCGTGGAAGTGATGTTGAAAATGTGTTGAGCACGGAAAGACCATTCAAACCACCTCTATCTTCGAATTCTCCCGCCACGGAAAACGCTAATGCACAGCCTAAATGGATGCCGTTTACTGACGCGCAGAAGCCATCTGCCCCTACAATACAGCCAGAAACACACAGCGCAGATCTAGGTAGGAGTGCTTCTTCAACGTTACAAGCTCCATCTCCTCTGTCATGGGTTCCCGAGTTTGAATGGACGAATGAAGATGAAATGGTACGCCTCTGATCGAATTGCGTCTTGCTCACAAGTCTAACCACTACGGTATTTGCTTAGACCCTGGGTAAACTTGAAAACAATGAGGACATTGTTACAGGAAGTGATACGGTTGGTAGCACTAGCAACACAAAGGAAAGCGACGCAACTGCAAACACAGTGAGCGCCAAAACCAACATTTCAAACGAGAAAAAAGCACGAGAGCGCCTTGAGAGCCGTAAGAAATTGGAGGCACTGCTAAGTGCTTCTCTTAAAAACACAAGCAGCGGCGCTCTACGAAAACCGCGCTGGCGTCTAGAATCTGAAGGTGAAAGCGACGAGGTGTCACCCTTCGGGCTCCAAGATGCTGAAGCGATGGAACTTCGTCAGATTTTCCGCTCCGCTGTAATTGCTGTTATGTACACATTGTGTCTAAGGAAATTGTTGATGGACAAGAAAATGGCTGAAAAGGAGAGCGCAATCCGGGTATGCTCACAAAACATACCGTTTAAGGTTTAACATCTCACTCTTCGTCTGACGAAATCTGCTCAGGACTTTGAGGCGATGCTACGTGTGTACTTTGATGCCACTCGCATGTGGCTTGGAAAGGTGGTAAGAACTCCATTGCTTTCGCTGATTCAGGATCCAAGTGTAGACGTGGACATCAGCACGAAAAATGGTCTTGCGGGGTCAAGTTTGCGAGGTTTTGCCAAGAAATTTGGCGGCATCCTTGCTCGTCGCCCTCCTCCACCACCGCTACCCCTCGCGGTTAACGGACATCCAATTGAAAGCGCTGTGGATCCAGTGAAGTTGATAAAGCTAAAAGTGCACATGAGAGGAGTATTGCAATCACTGAGCAAAGCGATCGATAGGAAGGAGATTCCTTCTGGCATCATGGACTTCTGGAAGCGAATTTCTACGGATGGCGTTTACTTCCCACCCAGCGTACGTTGAGTAGCTTCAATCACTGTAGTTGTTGGCAGGCCTGACCATGATCATAATGTACTTCGATCCAGTACCAACTATTTGACGAAGAGCGGCGCAGTCTCGAGTTTGATGCCCTCGGTGCTACCAGAAGAATGGATTTTGATGGAACCAACCTTGTTGATTCAGATGAACATGGACGTAGTGGGGAAATGATTTCCGTTGAAAGTGGTAGTTTCTTGCGCTTCAACGTAGTGGTGATCAATTTTCTGCTTGTGCGAATCCTGATCCCGCATGTCATCTTGCAGCCTTGGAATGTGGGTATTGGCCCCAAGAATATTGGCAAGCAGGCAACCGCGAATTTAGCCAACTTAGCGACGCTTCTTTATTGTGTCTGCAAGCAGCTTTCGCCTTTGCCACAACCTCCGGACCCAGTAGAATTCTCATTTCTTGGAAGGAGGCGATCGAAAACTGTGGCAAACTCGCGACACAATGCAAGCGACAAAGTCGGTGAGCCAGATGAAAGTATTGAGCAACCTTCTACCCCTATGGACGACACTGGCCCAGCACTAGCTGAACCTGAATCAGTAGAAGAGGAACGCAGGAACCCAGACACTTCGTTTTTATCGATCGAAGAAATTTGCCGTCGTCTAATTTCCGGTAAGAAATTCCCAAGTCAAGACGCAGAGGTCATCCATATCATCAAGGAACACCGAGCCACGATGCAAGCAACACTGACAAGCCTCCGTTTCCAACTCCATAGCTCTCAAGATAAGCGCCAAAGCAAAAGTAAAATATCTTAAGTTTAAAAGTTGGCTGGCGAACGACAGTTGTCGGCCGCTAACATTGCAAATAGTATCGTAGTGTACACGGTTTCCTGACCGCAAATTCCAGAGACTTCTTGCGACCTCGGGCTTTCCCCTCAGCTCCTTCAATTATTGCGCAGCCAGTTTGTTAGTGCGTACTCCTGTCGGTCGTTGCTCGCCATGCGCTGCTGCTGACCCAAAGTTCTTGTTTGTGCGTTCAGCAGGTTTTGCATGCTCGGAATGGGTTTCGTCTGAGGCATGGACCGTGAATCACTCTCCTTTCCCAAAGGAAGGAAAAAGTTGGTCAGCTTACCAGTTTCATCATAGCCACGACGGCACACAGCAGCCTGGAGTCCCGCCATCTGTACGGGTGGCTGGGTTGCTGGCGCCAGGTTGAAAGCTCCGTACTGGTTCGGATTGAAGTTGCTGCGCCCAAACGTTTGCCGTGAACTCGGAGGCGGACGGATCGATACGTCCGAGTAGGCGTTTGCGCGGAAGCCCGCCGACTCGGAGCGCGGCGTGAAACTTAAATCGTCGTTATTGTCAATGAGAGGCATTGGATTTGACGCCATTGACGCCGAGTCGATTTTCCTCTTCTTGTTCTCCATCACCTGCGGCTGGCCCTCCATTCCGAACGCCATTCCGTCGTTACCTGCTACCGGATACGCACGCTTGGTCTCGAACGCCATCGACGCTGCTCGAACCTTGGCTTTACCCGACCTTGCACTATTCCCTGCATGCTGTGTCGGTTGCGGCTGAGAGTTCTTCAGCATCTCTTTGAGCCTCATCTTCTCTTGCACCACCTTCTGATACTGGTCATGACGGAACTTGCACGCCTTCTTCAGCGCCATAATAAGCTCCCTGGGGTTCTGGATTTCCTCCTCCATAGCCGTTGCATCGCACGTCTCCAGGTACCTAACAATGCTCTGGTTCACACTGGAGCGCCTTGCAGCTTCCGTTTGGCGACTCAGCTCCATCTGGAATCTCGCCACTTTCGTCAGCAGCTCCACCTTGGCACCTTCCAGCACTCCGACGCGCTGTGCGAGAGCCTGCTTGTCGGCTAGTAACTGGTTACTCTGACTGCGTACCCTCTGGAGCTCGCCTAAAATGCCTTCGCGCTGCTTGTTCTGCCACTGGATGCGCTCCATGAGCGCGTTGACGCGCGAACTGAGCTCCACGTTGTCTCCTGAGGCCTTCAGCGGCTGCAGTTCACTGGCGGGTGCCTCATTATCGCCCGGCACATCGAAGTAGAGCGTGATGAGGTCCGCGTCGCCCACGCGGCGGCGGCAGATGGGGCACTGGGCGTTCACCTGCAGCGCCTGCAATATGCAGATGTGGTGGAAGACGTGGCCACACGGTGCGGCCACCAGGTCTCGACGCAGCTCTTCCAGGCAGATGTGGCATTCCTGGTTGGACGCCATATTCGACTCTGGAGCTGCTCCGAAGGACGTTTCCAACTGAGGAAATAACGTCCATAGTGAGATGAAGTGAAGCGCTCTCTTTTAGAAACGTGTCCGGCAAGTAGTGTGCTCCACATACAAGTTATGGTGTACCCCTTCAAGGGGTACGAATGGGGGTAATTACGCGTCGAGAGCGTAAATAGTTTTTACGGAAGGAGACTGCTGGCCAACCAAAGGCGCGTGACAGGCGCTTTGTATGGTGCGCAGCCTCCGCCTCGGTGTAGACTGTGCTAGTGCTTGTTAGTTAAGTTTAGAAGACCAACGCAACAAAATGGTACGGAGGCGCCTCGATATGCGGCGATAACTAGGGAGATGGACCCGCAGTCCGCTAACGACAGTACGGCGTGTGTGCTTTGCATTGTCCACAGCCGAAGCAGATCACCGACATCCGCGACTTCCTGCAGAAGGCTCGCCGAAAAGATGCCCGCTCGGTCAAGATCAAAAAGAGCGACAAGGTGGTCAAGTTCAAAATCCGCTGCTCCAAGTACCTGTACACGCTCTGCGTGACTGACACGGAGAAGGCCGACAAGCTCACGCAGTCCCTGCCTCCTGGTACGCAGTCGAAAGCTCCCTTCCACAGCATCAGGAATATTTGACTAACGCTTGATCTCTCACAACTAACAGGACTCCAGCGCAAGGATATTTAGGGTGTGACAACGTGCAAGTGCGGCGCATAATAAAGCTCGGTCTTCTTAAGCTTTTTCGGCGTTGGGGGCAGGTGGTAGGTCCGCTGTAGAGGAGATCAGCAGAGGACTGGCCTGCAGAGCACGGCAGGGTGTCTCTCGTAACAGCTTCCCGCTGCAATCCGCTCACGGGGTGGAAGCAGAGGAAAGCAACAGGAGTCACAAATACCACCACCTTCATCAGCAGGTCTCTCTCTTCTTGTTGTCGTTCGGCGTCGCTTTCTCGGCCTTGATTGCCAGCATGTTGACAGGTTTCGTGGTTGGAGAGCGCTTGCAACCGTGTGCGGCTCACAGGACATCCCAGAAATCAAGATAGTTCGGTAAATCCAGCATTGATGAGGTTGGGAGCTAACACTGAGGACTCTACATGTCATGGAATTGGAACGAGGCTTGATTAATGTTGGTGGAGTCCGTTTTGTAAGGCTTTGACACGCATGCGAATTGATTTGCACGTAAGAGAAAAGGGTTAACACCAGAGGAAAATGATAAGAGGAAGCTATTGCCATCGTTTAATGTGCTTGTTTTCCTGGAGGACGCTAGGCAACAAACAAAGCTGGTCGAGCTGCCAGCCACTGTACACGTGAGCGAGCAAAGACCTTCAAGGCTCTCACCGCATAGCGCACGCACCAATGCAGATCTGCAGCCTTCTTCGATCCACATTGGCTTAAGCCGATTCCTTACGAGGAGAGGGCGAGTGGGCAGCGGCAGGCGACGCCGATCGGGAGCGCGAGCGGCGAGGAGAGTCCTTACGTGCAGCAGGCGAGCGCGAACGTGAGCGACGGCTCGGAGAGCGGCCACGCGCAGGAGAACGAGAGCGCGAGCGGCGGGCAGAGTCTCCACCTTCTGCAGCAACGCGCACATAGCTGCCACGGAATTCCGTGTCGTCCAGCTTCTTGATGGCGTCGTCCAAATCTTGCTTGGACTGGAATTCAGCAATACTGCATCGAAAGAAATCCAACAAGAATTAATAATTGGATCAGAAGCATATCAGCCTACCATGCTTTGCAATACATACGCAGAGCCATCGGCCTCGATGTTACAGTAGGTAACCTCGCCACCCGTGCGCAGGAAGTCCTTAACGTTGCGCCAGTCCACATCACGCGGCAGGTCCGTCACGCGCACACGGAAGTCAGTGCGCTGGGGCGGGTTTCGGCCTGTTCACACAGCAACACATTCGATCAGATCTCGAACGACAATGCCACTGGCTCCAGAGTATACTAACCACGCTCGAAACGGTCCCGACCGCCACCGAAGTTTCCTCCACGGTCATCGTCGCCGCGACGGCCGCCGCCATCACGGCCGCCACCATCACGGCCGCCACCATCACGGCGACTGCCGCCACGAGCAAGCTCGACACGAATGCTGCTCAAAGCACAAGAGTTAGATGTATTGCAGACAACAGTCGCTGCACCCCAGCAGCGCGTACCGTCCACCGAGGAAGTCGCGGCCGTCCATGGAGCGAATAGCGTCGTCAGCGTCACGCGGGTCCTCGAAGTCCTAGAGAAGAGGTGGGGGGCAGCAGGAGGGGGTAGGACGACGATGGAGAGGCGTTGGTTGGTATTGGTTCGTTGCAGGCGAAGATGAAGATGGCGATAGACGCGAGGCGAGGCGAGGCGCAGCATGATGGCTCCACCATCGTCAGCAAGGCGACGTCTTCTCTATCTCTCCCTCCGGCAGTAGAAGGAAGCACCAAAGACGGCGGGCAGCAGATGGACGATAATTATCTTACACCGAGGGCCGAATGGAAGCAGCGGCAGTAGCGTATACACCAACATGTATAGTATACACCAAATACAAACACACACACACAACTTGCCACCGACCGCCGCTTACCTGTCCGGAAAGCACGTCGTCGCCGAGAGGTAGAGGGGGTAGAAGAGGGAGAGAGGAGAGGGCCATCATGCGAGGCCTCGCGCAGCAGAGGAAGGAGCTCAACTCACCACGAAAGCGAAGCCGGGCGGGTTGCGCGCCACCCAAATGTTGGACACGTGGCCGTAGCGGTTGAAGCCGTCCTGGATCTCGCGCGAAGTGGCGTCGCGCGGGAGGCCGCCCACGTACACACGAGTTCCCATGCTTGAGAGTCTGGAGGCTTGGGGNGGAGGGGGGCGAGTACGGTCTGCTGGTGCGGACGGACTGAGCTTTTCGATTGTGTGGGTCCACTTCGTTCTTTGAGAACCAGCTATCGGACCAGTACTGATGGTATGATATCTGGATGTTTCGACAAACCTATGGTTATCTTTGTGTTGTTGAAAGTACCTGTGTTGGTCGAGTAGCTGAACAAAGACGGTTGGTTGGTTTCGCGTGGTGTGTCGAAACACGGTTTAGTGTGCACCACATGATAATCAATGACTGCTGCATGAGCCACACATTGACCAAGATGCTGTCCATTGCTGTTCGTCGTCTGCCGGCCGCGGCCGTGGCCCGCCGCGCCGCAGTCTCTGCGGCTCACCAAGGCGTGTTTCGTGTCGCTGGTGCCGCGCCACAGTCGCGCGCGTTCTTTGGGCTGCGCGAGTTGCTGTTCGGCGCCAAGAAGCCGTCGCCAGAGGAAGAGGAGTCCGCCGAGCTGCAGAATCAGCAAAAGCAGCAGCTACCGGAATCCAAGCAGACTCAGACCCAGGCGCCGGAGCCCAAGAAAAAGAAGGACCCTGTGGTCGGCAGCTTGGACACCACATCCTACACTGTGGGAAAGCTCGCCAAGCTCGCGGACGGCGCCGTGCTGGCCTCGTGCGGCCGCACGGTGCTGCTAACGACGGTCGTGAGTGGTGACCGCAATGGCAACCCCTCGGCCGATGGCGGAGTGGCGAAAAGGGACTTCCTGCCGCTCACGGTGGACTTCCGCGTCAAGTCGCACGCTGTGGGCCTCATCCCTGACAACCTGAAGCGCCGCGAGTTCACTGGCAGCGACGAAGAGGTGTTGCAGTCTCGAGTGGTGGACCGCGCCATCCGTCCGCTGTTCCCGCGCGACTTCTGCGAAGACACGCAGGTGCTGGCCACGGTCCAGTCCTACGACCCGAACAACGACCCGCTCGTGGTGGCTGTCAACTCGACGTCGGTGGCGCTGGGCATGTCCGACATCCCGTGGAACGGACCAGTGGGTTGCGTGCGTGTTGTCGAGGTGGATGGCCAGCTGGTGGCCAACCCTACGGCGCCGCAGCGTGAGGCCGCAACGCTTGATGTGCTGTACGCTGGTACGGCCGAGCGTGCGGTGATGGTAGAAGCCTCGGGTGATGAAGTGACGGAGGCGCGTCTTGACGAGGCTTTGGACCTGGCGCATGCGCATGTGGCACCGGCGATTGAGGAGCAGAAGAAGCTGGCGGCGGAGCACGGCAAGGGCAAGCGTGTGTATGCGCCGCTGTACATCCCGCCGGAGGTTTGGGCCAAGGCGGAGGAGCTGGGGCGCAAGGGTGCCGAGGACCTGATTGCAAGTGGTCGCGCTGGTAAGATTGCTCGCCAGCAGGGAGAGCGCGAAGTCTACAGCAAGATGCTGAATGGCATGCGTCACACCTTTGCTGCTGCTTCGCCTCCTATCGACGATGCTGCCATCCAGCGTGCTGCTCACGACACCTTCCAACGTGTGCTGCGTGAGCGCATTCTGACCATCGCAAAGGAGACAAAGGGCCAGAAGAACAAACCTGTGCGGCTTGACGGTCGTTCGGTTCGTATTGTGCGCCCGCTCGAGATGGAGGCTAATGTACTGCCAATGGCACACGGTTCATCGCTGTTTGCGCGTGGTGAAACACAGACGCTGTGCTCCGTAACGTTGGGACCTCTCGAACGTGGTGTCCGCCTTCGTGGTGCTCTGCATGAGGCGCGTGAGCAGGCTGAACCTGATGCTTCTACGTCGCTCAAGCATGCCATGCTGCACTACGAGTTCCCACCCTTCTGCGTGAACGAGACTGGTCGTGTGGGTGGCACCAACCGACGCATGATCGGCCATGGCGCTCTTGCTGAGAAGGCCGTGTTGCCTATTCTTCCGTCGGTCACCGAATTTCCCTACACTGTTCGCATGACGTCGGAGGTAGTTGGTTCAGACGGTTCGTCGTCTATGGCGACCGTGTGTGGCGTTTCACTGGCGCTCATGGACGCAGGCGTCCCCATTCGCCGTGCTGTGGCTGGTATTGCCATTGGTCTTGTTACTTCTGGTGATCCCTTTGCCGGCCAGGAGAAGCGCATCGAAGAGGGTGAATACCAGTTGGTTACTGACATCCTTGGCTCAGAGGACCACTACGGTGACATGGACTTCAAGGTGGCAGGTACGACGATTGGTGTGACGGCACTTCAGCTGGACGTGAAGCTTCCTGGAGGCGTGCCGCTTTCGGTATTGAAGGAGGGACTGCGTGAAGCCAAACAGGCGCGCCTGCACGTGCTGCGTCGCATGACCAACGAACTCGCCGAGCCTCGTGAGCACCTGAAGGCAAGTGGGAGTTCGCTGCCGAACGTAAGCATGGAATGCGTTATTCCCACGAACTATATCGGTGCGCTTATCGGTGTCGGTGGCAGCAACATTCGTGATCTGGAATCGCGTTTCGAAGTCTCGGTAAGCATCGTGGATCGCCGAGAAGGAATTGTTCGCGTCGTCGGCGCAGCCGTTGGCGCTGAGAAGGCTTGCGAGTGGATCCAGACGGAACTTGCCGGTGTTGCCAACTCGGGCCCTCGCGGTAACAAAAGCAGTGCCAACAACAAGGACAACGACAACAATAACGGCCGTGACAATGACAACCATGGTTCTAGCAAGGGCCGGTCGTTCTTTTTCCGCAAGGGTGAGCGCTACACTATGCGTGTGACGCAGGTGATGGACTTCGGAGCAATCCTTGAGTCTGCAGATGGTCAGCGTGGCTTCGTGCACATTTCGGAGCTCTCGCGCGACAAGATCAGCAATATCAATGACGTGGTGTCTGAGGACCAAGAGATGGAGTTCGAATGCCTGCAGGATGGTGCTTCCGGCAAAATGTCCCGTCGTGTGCTGCTGGGTGCAGACGGTAGCGAGGACGCCTCAACTGCCTCCGAGGACTCGGAGACGCGTGCGAGCAATGGCCACCACCGTCGCTCGGCATCACCTTCTAAGCGTCGTCCTAAGACCACTCGTCGCCCGCGCACTCAGTCCAAGTAGGTAGTTACTTTACCAAGGATGAGGCCACCTCTCCTCCTTGGTGTTTTAGAGTCCACAACAGAAATAAGAAAAACATTTGACCTGACGTTGCCCATGTTGAAGTGGATCTCGCATGGCTACATGTTTATTGGTGTCAACCACTCGAACTTCGGGTGGTGGCCCCTAAACAATGGCGACACCTGTCTCGGCGCCCCACCACAAGTTCTCGCTGCAGGGCGAGCACAGCTACCTCAAAATCGCCATGTACGCCTCATTACGGACTACTAGAGATCTCTAGCTATATAGCAGTACCTAATTTGTATTGCTCTCTATTCCCAGCTTCTCCGAAGAAGGATTGGTGCCTGTGGGCGACGTGAAGCGCCTGAAATTCGCTCTGGACAACACTCTCAAGACAGCGTTCGGCGTGGTGGGCGCCTCGGCGTGTGAGTTCGACATCCTATCATTTGATAAATTGGCTGTCAATAGCAAAGAGCCCAGCACGGTGTTGCTGCGCGTGCAGCGGAGCGGGCTGGAGAAGCTAAGAGGTGCCATCACCATGTGCACTGCTCTAGACGGGAAGCTGTGCAAGCTCGAGGTTCTCCACATGGGCGACTCGCTCATGGACATGGCCTCTGGGAGGTTCTTGTAGGTAAATCCAATAGAGATTGTGCACCAAAGGATAACTGACTGGCAAACGCTACGGCAACCTCATCGTCTAGGTATATCTTAGCCTAACCTACACAGCAGCTTCAGGTGCGCCGACGACAATGGTCTTCTCCGAGAAAGCAGAGCGCTTGCGGCTACGTTTGAGCAGCACAGTGCGGTCGATGGGATCGTTGTGTGCGTTCAGACGCATCGTGGAACGATGGTCGCCCATATTGCCACTGTTGAGGACATTCTGCATGGACGACATGCGCGACACACCAGACGTTGCCTGCATGGCGTAGTTGAGCGACTGGACCGACGCCGTAAATGAAGGGATCGACGGCGACGAGCGACGCCGCCGCAGCTCCCGCCCGGAGGGTACACGCTGGCCAGTACGCGTTTGGTTCCCCTGCTCCTCTTCGTCTTCAGCGCGAAGTGTGTCAAGCACCTCATCCGTCAGTGTTGCTCGGTCGAACGCGTTGAGCACAAACTGGCGCAGAGCCAATCGGTAGCTGTACTTCTCCAGTAACGCGTGCACGTACATCAGCAGCACCGGCTCTTCGAACAGCTCGGATTTCGATGAACGGAGTTTGTTCAGCGAAGCATGGGCCTCCTTCTGCGTGATGTGGTTACTCAGGTCCGCGACAAAACGCAGCACTTCACGCCAATCGTTGGGTATCTTGTCGCGCCTGCGCACCAGCAATCGTTGTAGGGGCGACGCTCGAGGTGTCTGTGTCAATGGGCATGGGTTCGATGATCCAGACGGCGGCCACATGAAGAGTGACGTGCAGTTCTGCGGGACTGCGATGGATGTACGCGATGCATCCCGTGGGGCATCCCAGCCCAAGCGCGCAAGGTGTCTCCGACCTGCGGGTGATCGCGCGAGCAAGCCCAGCACGAAGAAACAAGTGCCACGAATCGACACCAGCGGAGAGTCTGTAGCCAATTTGACAATCATCTCCACAAAATCTTGTGCATAATGGTTTAGCAGGTCGTAGCCGCGCGGTGTGGCAGAAACATGGCCGAGTGCCCACAATGCAGCACGCTTCTCAAGCGGGACACTAGCAGCATCGCGTAGGCACGCGAGGAACTCCGGTAAGTGCCCAGATGCGTGCAGGATCTGGCAGCCAGCGCTGGTTTTTGCCAGTTCACCGTACAAGTGTACCGGCAGTGGCACAGTACGTGGGCGAAGAGGAAGCAATTGCAATGTGAACTCGACAGACTTGAGCATTAGACGCTTCACACTGCCATTTGAAGTGTTGCTGCCTGCCGCGGAGTCCATTTCCACACGGAAGTTCCAGACCGCACGCTCACCAGGAGCACAGAGCGAACACTCTGGTGCCGACAAGTATTGTGGTGAGCGTTGTTCAGGTTGGCACGAGCTCCAATCTTTGTTCTCTTCTTTCGCTGCCTCAGACGACGACGACCCAGTGTCAGCGAAGTCAAGCGACGACATCATTGTCTCTGAAGAGCGATCCATGCTTCCTCCTGCCGAGTTTGACGCTGACCGCGCCCGCAGCATTTTCTGCTGCGTATCACTTGAAAGAGCACCCGAGCCTCCACCACTGGCCGATCCGCTTGTAGACACGAAGCCTCCATTACTTTGCGGAGGAGGCTTTGTGAAACCCCGCCGATCAACTGGTTGCGTACCCAGGAAAAGACAAGCTTGCAATGTTTGTTGCGAGTTCACAACCACAGGTTGTGGCATGTTGCGTGCGTCCACAACGATACCCTTGACACGAATCGAGTTCATGCGAAGCTCGTCGTCAATGCCAGTAGTCTCATCCTCGTCGCGCATAGCGCCATCAATGTACGTTTCCAAGATGAGGTTCGAGGGAGGTCCACTTCCTGGAGGCCCGACAATCTTCACCTCCATGTTCCACGGCATACGGTAAAGCCAATCTAGTCCCCATAGTGATCGTTGGCTGCTACCACCACTAGGCGGTTTGAGCCCAACACCGCCACCTCGCTTCATGGGCACATTAACCGGAATAGGAGTGGGAGAGCACGTCCGGCGTGCATTTATTGAACCACTGTTCGAACCACGCTCACGTCCCGCTGCATCGCGGTGCAAACCACGGAAGAGCGCATGCTCCACAGCATGGACGTATGAGATATGTTTTTCGCGACGCCAGGCGGCTAGAGTGCGCCGAATCCAATCGCCTGTGTCGCGCAGGAAGTTCAGACCCTCAGGAAGCGAGAGCGACTTTAGAAGCAGCGACTCTGCTCGCTTATCCTTGAGCTGAATGAGCTTCATTGGCCGCTTCAGAATCATCGCCAGAAGGCATGCAGGCGTCTCAGCGGCCTCTTCTAGCACACTCAGTGCAGCCTTGGCGACCTCCTCTTCCTGTGTGAGCTGAGTCACCAGCGCATCAATGCCCCATTTATCAAAATCGGCCACCTCAGAGCGAAGTAACGCGCGCAGCAAACACGTTGCATACAGACGCAGCGCCTTCGAACCTTCCATCATCCACGACTGAAGCAACTTGCGGGAACTTCCGTCAACAGAGTAATCCAGATTGGCTAGAATGAGGCGACACAAGAAATCGTGTCCCTTTGTGGTGCCCATGACGTAAAGCCGCTGGAACAGGTTTGACTGTTCCATCATTTTGAGACCTTCTTTGCTTGAGCTCATCAGTCCCAGAAGTGTGAAGTACTCGCGAAGCATACGCCGCGATACATAATCAGGGGAGAACATGCGTGCCTTTAGCACGCCAATATGCGACTCCACGATAGCAGCCTCAGGACGTGCCTCCAACTCTAGTGCAGACGAAATTTCAGTGAGCAATTGACCACGACGATCAGTCTTCAGGAAGAGCAAGCCTTCCGGGTGGTTTAACAGCAGTGTGTACATCTGGCACGCTGGGCGGAGGTAGGGAACGTGATCTGGGATCCAGTACAGATTCGAAAAGTATCCTTTGTTGCCTTGATCGCAACGGAAGAAACCTGAAAGGCGCTTGAAGAACTTGGTTTTCATCGCCTCCGAGAGCCGCTGCGGGTTCGTAAGCGGGCCTTCAAGCATCTCCGAAATGATATCCCAGTTCCAGTTCTTGTAGTTTTTGTCCGTCAGCACCCGTGAGCGGTTGTGCAGCATGTCCTTAAAGGTACTGTCATCCATTTGTGCATCCAGTGACTGCTTCAACTCCAGGACCATCAGCTCTCGAGACGTTAAGCTGTCCTTTAGTAGCGCTGTAGCGCTCTTAGTGCCACGCTGTGTTGAAGGGGCTGCCACAGCATAGTTGGCAGAGCTACTGCCAGTTCCTCCAAGGCCACCTCCGCCGCTCGATGACGGGAGACGCACCACGCCTGCAATCTGTTGGAGAGCGAGAAGGTTCGATGGTCGGTTGGTGTCGCGAAGTAGCTCGGACGCTAGCTGCACTCCATTAACACCGCTGCCACCGTACGAAACTAGCGACACACCACGGGTGGCAATGCTGCCTGAATTGGCGCCGACAGCGTTAGCAAGCTCACCCAGCATTTCACTAGCCCGAATTGATTTTTCGCGCTGAAGACGCTCCAAAAGACTCTTAGCGTGATCTCCCAGGGACAGCGTCGTGGTCGTTGTAAGCGAAGTTGCCGAAACTAGGCGGGGTAGCGCAAGCAAAGACGCGCAGTGCTGGTCCGGCAGCAGGCGCGAGGCCATACGCAGAATATCTGCCAGCAGATCAATTGCCGGCTCAGCCAATGCTCGAGACGGACCCGCACCTAGAGTCACCAGCGCTTCCAGGATGCCACAGTGAATCATGGCCAGCAAAATAATTACAGTGTAGTTGTCGAGCAAATTGTGGTTGACTGCAAGGGGCAGTTGCTCTGCACTCGACAGAGTAATAGGGAGCGCCGGTGTGTCTGCTGCATCGGTCGCGGACTTGTCGAAGCTTGTCTTCTTGTAAAAGATCTCACAAATTGTTGACAGTACTGCTTTCTGCACGTCTTCGCCCACCGGTCGCACCAACAACTGAATCAAGGACTCCAAGCCCTGCGGGTTACTCGTGAGCACCACCATGCCTGTCCACGAGCGCATCATCGTCACGATGGCGTTGCGACTGGCCATCCAACGCTGTCGCCGCTCATTACCTGCTGGCAGGTCCGTATCTGTAAATGGCGCCAACAGTACATGCGAATCCACGAAAGGCTCGATAAACTTGCGCGTCGACGGCTCGTTCAGAATGAGCAGCAGCGTCATCAGCAGCGAGTCAGCCAGGTCCTGGAACGATGGCTCCAGAATCGCATCCACCAGAACCTTCGTGCCGTTCGCCTCCGCCACCACCTCTACGTTCAGCAGCGCCAGCTCTCTCAGTGTCTCCAAACACACTCGACGCATATTGTCGTCCTTGTGCCCAGCAACGGCCGTCAACGACGCCACGAGACCTGTCGGCATCTGCGCCGCATCGATCTCCATCACGCGTCGCACCACCTTGAGCGCTTGAATTCTCTCCGCTAGATGCTTCTGCTCTCGCTCCAGCGACCGCACCACAAACACCGGCAGATTCTGCAATTGAAACACACAAATATTAACTTCCCTGCAATGTTTAAAGCAGCAGGAGGCAGCCCTACGAGGTCCACAAAGTGCTTGATGCTGCCACTGCTGCTAATGGCGTAGCGCAGCGCTCGCAGCGCCCCCGCGCGCGTGGACGTGTCCGAGTCGCACACCAGTCGGCGCATAGCCTTGATGACCCGGTCCATGGGGAAGCTGTCCAACAGCAACGGGTCGTTCTTGAGCTCCTACAAAAGTATTCAAACATTAGGTCAGTAACATTTGTGCGCGGGGGCAGCTCCATTTTCTCGTACGTAGCAGACGCGACCCGTGCTGTCGAGCTTGGACTTGCGGTCCAAGGTGCTGCGCTCGATGAGCGTGCAGATGGCGGCCAGGCTGCCGTCCCCGCGCGGTGCGGAGCATCTCCTCTGCGACGCCATGATGCGGGGTCTGAGTTTTGCTCCTGAGTGTGTTTTCTTACACCAATATGGTGTGTCGACACCTCAAGAGGAACGCCATCCACTCGCAACCAGAGCCGCACGCAACGTAAATCAAAGAGCAGCTCAAAGGGGAACCGATGGCGACTGTGGGAATGAACCAACTGCTGCGCGGCGTGGCGGCGCTTTCCGTATCGGCACCGCGCGCGTTCTGTCTGGCTCGTGCCGCCAGCACGCACGCGCCGGCCAACCTGGCGTTGGCCGAGGAGAAGCCGCAGCCGCCTCCGCGCGTGATCGCGGAAGCGCAGGACGTTAAGGTGACGGCCGCGGGCGGCCTAGAGCTGCGGCTGTTGTCGCTGAACAAGGACGCTCAGGACCTGGGCTCCGTGGTCATGGACAGCGAGGTGTTCGGCGCTCCCGACCGCGTGGACATCCTGCAGCGCGTGGTGCGCTGGCAGCTCGCGTGCCGTCGCGCCGGCACCAACAAGACTAAGACGCGCTCCGAGGTGAGCGGCTCCACGCGCAAGCCATGGAAGCAGAAAGGCTCGGGCCGCGCCCGCGTGGGCGACATCCGCGCGCCACAGTGGCGCGGAGGCTACCGCGTGCACGGCCCCGTGTTGCGCGACTTCTCGTACAATCTGCCCAAGAAGGTGCGCGCCATGGGCCTGCGCGTGGCGCTATCCACCAAGCTCCGTGAGGGAAAGCTGGCCGTCGTGGACTCGCTCGACGTTGACGTACGTTGATGCTGCTCTTATCGTGGTTATTGAGTTGATATTGACGTGGTGTATGTGTGTCGAACAGGTTACCAAGACGAAGGAGATGAAGATGCTGCTGGGTGGCCGCGGCTGGGACCACGCGCTGTTCGTTGGTGGCGAGGAGGTGGACTCGAGCTTCGTGCTGGCGACGCGCAACATCCCGTACGTGGACACGCTCCCGCAGAACAAGATCAACGTCTACTCGATCCTGCAAAAGGACCTGCTGATCATCACGAAGGACGCCGTCAAGTACCTCGAGGACCGTCTGCACGTCGACTAGAGCAGGAGCATACAGCGGCACGTACAGACATTCAGGAGGGCGAGAACGGAGCAGGTGGCCCCAAACCAAGTTAAAGTTAGAGCGTGACCGATTTGGGAGAGCACCGGAGGAATGCACTCGTGTATCGCTCTGTTATTCGTTCCCCTCACTCTTACCTTCCCATACAACCTCAGATCGACGGTGTTTCGCTGAGATCGACTGTCGGCGAGAGCTCTGGATGTTTGACCGTCGCTCGCAGTCGCTCCTCCACAGGCGCCGGCTCACTAACCTCGATCGCAGCCGAGTCACAGGCGTTCAGCAAATGTGCCTGGCCAAGAAACTCCTTGGCTTCGGATAGCTCAGCAGACAGTTCCTCACGCTGCTTGGCCATGGCCGCCTCCAGCTCGTCTCTCTTGGCCTTGAAGCTGCGGCCATTGGCCATCACCTTCATCAGCGTCTGTTTGATGAGGAGGCTCTCACGCTTGATCTCCGCCAATTCGCTGGCGCTGGCGCCTGCCCCCGGCTCAAACTCCCCCACGGCCATGCGCTCCAAGTGCCAGCCATTGAGGTCGCCCATCCGCGCGTTGGGGTTGCTCAGATCTAGAATCTCCCGGAAGTTGTCGACATTGTGGCGTTGCTGCAGGGAAAACTCAAGCGTTAGGTGTCAGCAGTGTGGGGTTGATGGGCGACGAGTTAACGTACGTCGTAGACTGCTGCGAGCTCCGTCCACTTGCCGTCCAGGTCGTTGCGCGTGTACAGCTCGCACAGCTCGCAGATGGTGGCCGCGGCGGAGGCTCCCCCAGCTGCGCCGTCGTCCTTCCCCTTGGTTCGCGGTAGGATCATTACCTAGGTATTGTGCAGTGACCAGATAAGGTACGAAAATGGTACCAGACCACAAACATAATTAAAGTGATGCCCATGAGCGGCACCAACATGCATTGATCAGCGTTATGTTCCGGACTACCTTGAGTGCTATGATAACAGCCATCTCGTGCTTCTTCTCGAAGACCTTCCTTTTGCTGTCAGTGTACCGAGATGCTCTTGATTTTGGCGTCGATCTCAATGACTCTCGTCACGAAAGGAATACGAAAGTTGTGTTCTTCTCCGGCTTCATTAGGTTGACAACTCATGCTGCTCAGCTTCCGCGCGTGCATCATTTTAGCACCGAAAGCGCGGCGCACAAGATCAACTATACGTATACACGTAATCGGCTCGATTATCAGCGCACCGAATCCATTCGACAAGTTGAGTGGCATGAGCAACTCCTTGGACCACCGCGGCCTGACACTCTTTAAGTGTCCGCGCATCCGGCGCCCCGAGTACTGGCAGTTCATCAAGCTCGTAGCGCCCCCCGGCCGCACTCTCCCCGCTGGCCAGACGAGATGGAGTACCGACGACGTCACGGAGGCCTATTGTCTGCAGTGCAAAGAAGCCTTCTCTTTTCGGAAAGGATCGAGCAATTCGGTGCGTAACCACATGCAAAAGCTGCACCCGCGGGAGCTCGAGAACTATCTGGCAACGCGAGAGACTGAAGAGAAGGCTCCAGCCACAACGGAACAAGCTCAGCGCAATGGAAAGCGCTCGTCGTCCGAATCTTCAGATTGTGGAGACATCTCCATGGAGCCGAGCGATGCTCAGAGACCTGCGCCCAAGAAGGTCCGGACGGCGCCGAAGGCACGGCCTGAGATTTCCCGGCGCGAGTACTACGGAGACCCGACAGCCATGCACCTGATGATCAAGTGGGTGTGCTGCAGCTTCCAACCGCTGACAGTGGTGACCGACGCGAGCTTCGATCGGTTGATCCAGTTCCTCTCGCAAGGAAAAGCAACGGTACCAGATCGAACAACTATGTGCCGCATAGTGGAGCAGAAGGCAGCAGATCTCCGTTTTGAAACCATGGAACAGGTTCAGAAGGAAGTGGGCCACTACTCGCTCTCCGCAGAGATCTGGCAAACGCACTACGACGCGAATTGGGGTGGGAGATTCAGATATCTTGCACTGCTGTGCCACCACATGAATGCGAATTTCGAGTCGGCTACGTTCCCCTTGGGTGTAGTCTACGTGCCATTTCCAGAGGACGGCGGTGCGGACGCTTTGGGTGAGCAGCTAAAGGCGATTCTACGGGAGTGGCAACTCCCGACGAGCTACTTGTCACTTCTTCTGAGTAACAACGACAAGATGAACTGTCACGTTGCATCGGCTCTCGAGGCTAAGCGATTTCCTGACATTTGGGCCGTGGTTCATACCTCCCTTCTGCGCTGGATCTGTCGACCTCGGGATCTTGGCAATCCCAACGCTACGACTGCGGCGTCAAACGCTGCGATGGCCGGTAGTGCTCCACTTGTTGGCACAGGCGTGAGGTCCAAACAGATTGCCCAATCCAACGTCTCGGGGATGATTGCAGCTCTGAAGGCACTGGCAGACGCGTTGGATTATAATTGGGAAGTGAAGCAGACACTTATGCGTGCTCAGATCACTGGTGGGGACGACGAGAGCTTGAAAATTCGGAAAACCGATTGCACTTCGTGGGAACAGATCTATGACTTGTTGACCGAGTTGATGGTCTGGAGACCCTCTATCAATCGTTTTTTTGCATCGTTGGACACTGAAAACGACGAAGAAATGGCCCACAACATCCCCGAGCCTAATGCGAAAATGTGGTTTGTAGCGGAAGCCTACCTGTTGCTACTGCGTACACTGCGCGAGGTTCAGATAATCACCACGAGCGACAAAGCACGAACTCTCCCGTTCATGATCCACTGTCTGGTGATTTCCAAGCACCAATTGGGCCAGGAAAGCGTACTGGATGGTCTGATTAAGCAGTACCGGTTGATGCACGGATTTGATGCGACGGAGATTAGCCTTGATCTCGTAATGCTTCAAAGGAGTGTCATCGAAAGCTTACGTGCGAATTTCGACGATTTGCTGTCGGAGATGATGTGGTGCTCGCTTCTGGATCCACGCTACGCGAAGATGGAGCATGTCGGCGAGAGCGAGCGACAGCGATGCCAGTTAGCGTTGGTAAAGGAGGCTGTTGACTTATTCCGGGAGGACACTCCTGCGCAAGGACTGATGCGCAGGCTTTTGCAGGAGGAGACAGCGCCTCCAGTCGACGATGTTCGCATGGAGGAGACGCGGATGTGCGTGGCGGATGAGGTGTCTACGTATCTGACCAAGCATCAGAAGCGAGAGGCGCGTATAACGGATCCATTCAAGTGGTGGCGAGATAACCGCAAGCGGTACCCGTTCCTCTCGAAGCTGGCCCGCGTCTGGCTCGGAACCGTGGGCTGTTCGTCGGCTTCCATCGGCGGACTTCAACGCGACATTCCACACGAAGTGACTGTGGACAACGAGCTACACGCTGAGACCGAAGACGAGCACGAGGCAATTATCAACATGCTCTACCTGCATGTGAGTCTGCGCGACCCTAAGGACATGGAGACCAAGTTGTGAAAATACATTTTGACAAGGTTTCACTATGGTTACGTATAACATGTATACATTCCAATTTGACTACCTGTATACAGCCGATATACAATCACGTTTGACTACCGACCTGGTGGTTGAGCAATGCGCTGTCACTACGAGGTGCTGGCAGTCGCGCGCGATGCGTCGGCGGTGGAGATCAAGAAGGCGTTTCGTCTGCAGGCGCTGCGGTGGCACCCGGACAAGCACCAGCGGAATGGTATCTCAAGCGAGGAGGCCACAGAGCAATTCCAGACCATCCAGAACGCGTACGAGGTGCTGAGCGACCAGCACGAGAAGAAATGGTACGACGAGCACCGTGAGCAAATTCTGCGTGGTGGAGACGGCAACGACGAGGACGAAGACGAGGACGAGCTCAATTTGTTCCGGTACTTCAGCGCATCAGTGTATTCGGGCTTCGGCTCGGACGCAAAGAGCTTCTACGTCGTGTACGGAGACCTCTTCACCAAGGTGCGTTGGTCTATTGTGTTCGGCGAGTTTTGGCACTAAATTAGACGTTTGTTCTACTGCTTGAGACAGATTGATGAGCTGGACATACAGGGAGGTGACGGCTCGAGGTCCGCAGCCGCTCCGAAGATCGGGGACGCTGAGACGTCGATGGACGACATGAACTACTTCTACCAGCACTGGAAGAGCTACACAACACAGCGCAGCTTTGCGTGGGTGGATGAGTACAAAACGACCGATGCACCCACGAGACTGGTGAGGCGGGCCATGGAGAAGGAGAATAAAAAGTTGCGGGATGTGGCCAAGAAGGCATTTACTACCGAAGTGCGAGAGCTTGTGGATTTCGTGTGTCGTCGCGACCCGCGTGTGCGAGCGTTTCAAAAGCAAAAGGAGCAGGAGAAGCAGCAGCAGCGTATTGAGGAAGAGGCGAAGAAGCGCGAGAAACAGGCATTGTATGATGCCGAGCGACGCGCGTTTCAGGAGCAGCAGGAGAAGATGTGGGCCAACAACGATATGGAGACCAGCCGTGTTGCCGACAGAGACATTGAACAGGAACTTGAGAAGCTCCGGAAGAAAATGGACGCGGATGTTCTTGTGTGTGACTTGTGCAGCAAGACCTTCAAGTCTACGAAGCAGTTGCAGAACCACCTCACGTCAAAGAAACACCGCGAGAAAGAGGAGGAGCTTGGTGTATTTAGTGATCTCAACATTTTGGATGATGAAATGGATCGAGCATTGCAGGAGGAACTTATCGCGCTCGGCAAGGTGAAGTGTGAGGTTGGCAATGCTGATGACGTTTCTGCTCAGCCACCCGCAGAAGATGAAGACAATGGTGCTGGTGCTGAGCAGCAAGAAGCGAATGGTGACGCCGCTCGTAAGAAAGAAGAGGCTGAGCGTGTGCGTCTTGAAAAGGAGCAAAAGGCAGCCGAGAAGCGTCGGGAGCGCAAGGAGATGCGAAAGAGCAAGAAGAAGGAGAATGTTGACAAGATTGTGAGCAGCGCACGCTCAAAGAAAGAAAAGGAAGATGAAGACGAAGAGCGACAGCAAGGTCGCGGTAAGAAGGGTGGCAAGAAGCGCAGAGGATGAGATAGAGAATAGAGAGCTCCTTAGAAATCCAAAATCGCTGCTTTTGCGGTGTAGTATCGCTTGATTCAACCTTATGTGGACTGACTTCTCAGAGTTGTTGCACAGTCTTCGCATACAGGCATCCACTTAGATGCAGCACACTTCGTTGCTGCTGGTGCTGTATTGCAGTTTGAGCAGTATATCACGGAGTCTTCCGGACTATCGGCTGCAGCTTCCAACGACAATGGGGTTTGCCCCTCTACGGACGGCTTGTCATGAGTACGCATTTGGTTAAGTTCACGCTCTTCTTTCCAACGTGAAACGCGAGTGCGTTGCTCCTCTCGCCGTTGCTGGTCTAGCTTTTTCTTTAGTACTAGATCGCGCTGAACCCGTTCGTGTAGTGTGTCGAAGTCATTGTGGACTTGTTCAAAGAGCCACTCAAGACCGGTCTCCAAGCGCTCGTCTACCGTTCCACCGTTGACGGCTGGCTTGGTAACGCAGGGTATAATCTTAGAGCCGGGAAACCTGTTCAAACGCAGTAAAGTTTGCATCTCCTGCTCTCCTACGGCGTCGGAGTGGTCACGTTTGTTGGCAAAGCTGTACGATGCACACAAATTGTTCAATAACTCATGGGACTACGAAGCATTCCGTTGAACCCAGAGCTGCACGTACATTAACAAAGGTTTGTTTGTCATGAGCTCGTTAACCATCGATTCCTCGAGCACATTAGCTGCCTGAAGCACTGAATTTTCACTTGACGAGTCGACCACAAAAACGATGCCGTGAGCCTGGGGAAGACGCAACACATGAGAGTTAATATCAATTTAGGACATCAGCATCCAAGTTGCGTACGTCAGCGTAGTATTCTTTCCAGACGTTGCGAAATGCTGGACCGCCTCCGAGGTCGTAGAACGTGGCAGATCCGGTCTCGGTCTGAAATGTGGCAGACGCGAAGCCTGCACTGGGCACATGCTCCTTGTCGAGATCACCCTGCAAAGTGGAAAGGAGCGTAGTTTTTCCTGCTCCGTCGATACCAATTATCAAAAGCACAATCTCCATTTTGCGAGTGACCTTCGGCTTTTCCTGATTGTCCTCAACTTGTCCATCGACCATTTTGTGTGTTGCCGCCGTCTCGCTGGATTTCAGTATCGGATGCAGTCTCAGGCACATGTAGTGGACGTTGCTCTCTGTCTTTCCGTCGTCGTATAAGACTGTAAAGCTGCCATTGTCATCGGTTGCAGTGATGATACCCGGAAAGAATCGTGGTCGACCCTTATACCGACACAATACACGGTCATGTATGCGGAAGTAAACATCGGCTTCAAGCTGGTTTGAAGCTTCCTCTGGGCTTTCGCCGGACTCGATAACAATTCGCGCAGCAACCACGTCCTTAATGAAAGCTTTGCGCGAGGAACAGGTCAGCGTTTAAAGTAACACGCAAGTACGTAGCAAAGATGGCCACAACTCACCTTTCACTGAGTTTGGCTTTTCACGGAGAATCTGCTTGGCTAGATCGTCCATGACGGGGATCACGCTGGTGGACATGAAATCTGCCATTTTACGGCGGTTGGTGAGTTTCTTCGCGTAGCCTACGCTTCGCGGGTGATGTGCAAAGCGAGCGGCCTTCTGCTCGTCCACAAAATCGAGGATGAAGTGAAAGACGCTCTCCGGTTGATACAGCAGCAACGACTCGATAAGGGGCATCAGGACCGGGTCCACACATCGACGCAAATACTCGTGCTCAGTTTCAGCAGCTTTGCGCGGGGTGCCTACACACCAAGAGCACATATTATTCAGATGGGCTGAGGATTTGATGGCAATATAACAAGGCAGCGGCGCACCGACGGCACTGCGAGGTGTAGTCTTGGTCGCTTCGCGCAACCTTCGCGCGCTCATGGGGGTTTGAAGTACGGTTGCGTTGAACAGATTGCTTGGTCACTCTCCCTCGTCGCTGTTTGCCAGGCGTGGAGGCTACCTGCTGCAGTTGTAAATAGCGGCATGTCTAATTTTGATCTTTTGGTGACGCACGTTGACAACCGTTATGGAAAATAGAATCCGTCCGAAATTAGACTCCGTCCTATATTAGGACAAGCCTCGGTTGATGCACTGATCCACGCGCAGGCGATTGTACAGATATATGTACACGCCTATCGAAGGGGCCGCCTCGAGGTGGCCGAGGCCACAATTGCTCGAACTTCGTCGTCACAGCCTGCAGTGAAGGGGCAACCAACACACGACAGCCGCGCCGCTCAGACGCTTCCAAGCCGCACGATCACGGCCAGATGTAAATGGACTTCACGTGCGATCCGATCGTGTGTCCATAAATGCTGACGACGGATACCAAGCTTGATCGTCCATACCTACTGTGGCCTGTTGCAGTGAGACTGCTTTGCGGCGAGTACATGTAGCAGCAACAACTACTTTGCACGATCGTGTTCACGCTGCGGCCACGAAAGGTCTTTCCCCGTGGTAACGACTGCGAGCTCAACCGCACGAAAGAGTGTCGACTCTACTCAAAGACCGATCGCGGCAGCTTCAATCGAGCAACAAGAGGCCGTGCCCAGCATGCACTCGACTTCCCCACCAACACCAGGAACAAACAGCAAGAAAAGCTGGAAAGGTGAACGTTGAGCTTCGACCACCATCGAAAAACGGCGAAAAACGATCGGCATAGTAAACCCAAGTCAAAATCGCCGTTACGGGGTTACTCTTTTTCCACCAACCAGAACCATTATTAGATCCTCTTTTCAACCAATTGAACGGGACAAATCTGACTGGCTTTACACCCTGGCTATGCACAAGACTGTGGGACATTTTCGTGGAGCGACTCACAGCACCATTTGGCCTGTGGAGTTCGTGCTGGCAGGAGGCTGCAGCAACACGTGTGACTTGTCCATTCCAGGTCCGAGGGCTCAGTGACCGCAGCATTCGCTTGGAAAAAAGCGTCCAGTGTTTTTTCTAGAGAAACCAGCAGAATCAAGCAAGAAATGTGGAGCGTCCGAGCGTTTGCAGCAGCTCTGGCGGTGGCAGCCGCTGGAGCGGATGAGGCTTGTGCCCCTCCGGAGAGCAACACGCTCACAAGCAACTGCTACGGAGCCTGCAGCTCCTCGCTCTGTGTCAACTACGCGTCGACGACTGGGGACAGGAGCAAGGAGAACAACAACAATGATGGAAACTTTTTCTACCGGGGCTGCGCGTACGCCAACATGCCCACGTGCAAGACGGACGTCACGTCTGGCAAGTGTGAGGTGCAGTGTCTGGTGGACACGCCAGAAAGCTGGAGCATGCCGCAGTGGACGCTGACGATCGCCCAGCCACAGAGCGACAAGGCCAACACGGCGGTGTTTCAATCCATCGGCGACCTTGAGCTGCCGTCGAGCTTGCAGAATTTGTACGTGGAGATTGCCCGCTGGAAGGAACGCGTGGCGTATTTGCTGACGTTGGTTTTCCGGTGTCTTGTTGTAATTTGTAGGACAATCGTGATCGCGACGACAAACTCGCAGATCTCAGTCCCGCTCTCTTTTTCGTCGGGCGCTTTCCGGAGCGGCACTGCGCTGCAGCGAATGTGTGTGCTTTGCTGTGAGTGATATGTTATCTGGATGAACTTTTGTACTGACAGTCTTTGTGTTGTTATTCTCACAGAGCCATTTCTGATGTTCATATCGATGAAATTCTCACAAACGTCTTCCCGGATAGTCTTCAGTCTCTGTATGTTGATATTTACACACCTGAATTCTCAGCCAGCGTCAACTGACTGGTGCTTATCTCGTGTCATGCACAGTATTATTCAGCGGTCAAAGCTCACTCAATTCGATCCACGTGGCGAGCACGCGTTCACGTCCGTGTCAACCTTGTACGTGCAGCTTCGTCCTCTTGGAAAACTGTAATGGTACATGTACACTAACAACGGCGTCTGTTTCTACAGAGACCTTTGTGACAACGAGCTGTCCGATATCCCAACCATTATTTATGAAATGCGCAACCTGTCAGCTTTGTATCTACAAGGCAACGCTATCACGGACGCCCACGTCAGCCACCCGCAGCTCCAATACTTACAGGCTCTGCCCGTGTTTGAAGCCAATTTGACAGTCACTGGAAGCTGCTCCACTGGCTACGAAGCTGTATCCTGGGCGGACAAAAGCGTGTGCTACACAAATGGGGACGGTCTCGGCAGTATCAACAGTTCCGGTTCCGAAGAGGAAAGTACAACATCCACTGCAACCGAGAGCAAAGAAAGCTCCGCTGTTCTGTTCGTCGTTCTGGGGCTTGCGCTTTTTGTGGTGCTGGCCGTGGTCGGAGGTGTTGTTTTCCTGCGAAAGTATAAACAAAAGACAGCACAGCAGCAGCACGATTCGCTGGTATCTGGTGATAGCAAGATCAAGTCAAATTTGCGGAGCCTTCGATCTCGGATGGGTGTATCAAATAGCACTATGCAGACTACTGAGCTTGAGGCTTCACTTAACGAGTTCCACACTGGTGGTGGACTACGCAAGGCGGCGTTCAAGGAGATCCCATCCACCGATGTTGTCATGTTGAACCAGTTGTCAATGTCGGGCCCGATTACCGTTGCGCTTGCCGAACACTGCACGCGTTTGGTTCTCGTGACTAAACTCCAGACCAGTGATGATGATGTGGAGGCGACTTTAGACATGGTGCCAACACTCTCGCAAATGCGTCACCCGCAATTGCTTTCGATCACTGGACTGGTGTGGGACGAAAGGCATGCGATGACAGCAGTTTGCGAGTACATGACGCTTGGTACGCTTGAAGCATACCTGAGGAGTTCTGGTTCAGAGCTTAACTGGAAGAACTTCAAGATGAAAGCAGCATCCGAGATCGCGCGAGGCCTCATGTACCTGCACAGCCAGCACATGGTTACGTACGACGGGCTCAATGGCCGAAGCGTGTTTGTAGACCCTAAGAAGGGCTGCAAGTTAAACCCGGTACAGGCTGCTCTTCCCACTGATGGATCATCGCCCTACAGTTGTCAGTCTTTCTACCAAAGCTGCGATTCCACCATGAAGGCGTTCTTCGCTCCTGAAATCCTCATTGGCGAGCCGTCTCGGTCCTCCTCGGATATGTACGCGTTCGGCGTTCTGCTTGCACACCTGGACACTTGCCAGACAGCAGACGAAATGATCAGAAGTTCGTGGAGGATGCGTACGCACATTGGTGACTTCGACGCGGACAACGGCACTCTCCTCTCTACGGATGGCACGGTTGTATCAACTAATATTGACAGTGACTCCGACAGCTCACGACGACGTACCACCCAGCTTGAGAGTCTGCCAAGCTCGAACAGTCCGCGTACGCTGGAGGAAAACCGACGACGGACCACTCCTCTGCTCGGTGCACACAACAACGATGACACGAGTTTTATGGGTATGTTCACGTTCACTCCTGAATGCCCCACCATGGTCCGAGAGCTGGCAGTCGCGTGCTTGCAATACGATCCGTCACTACGCCCCAGCGCGTCCTACATCGCAGCCATGCTGCACGTCTAGACAGGCCTGTTACTGTAGCCTGAACGCAGAGATAGTATACATAAAGCTCAAAAAGTACAATATCGTCATTTGAAAGATGTTTGCTGAAGCCCAACAGGGACACGACGCACTGCTGTATTCTTGCGTCTACTCCCATCGAAGGGAATCGAAGCGCTGGCAAGGAATGAGGCCACTCGAGAAGTTCCCATTCATAAAGCATGTCGTACCGATTTCCTGGTTCAGCATGTTCGTATGAACAACCAAGATCACCCCCACCAATGGCCAAGAGCGAGAACGGAGAAAAAGATCAGGCTTCCACCGAGTGTGTTATATGCCTCGAAAGCTTGCAGACAAGCCTGGCAGCATTGGCTTGCGGCCATGTTTTTCATCACACGTGTGCGGAACAAGCTCTAGTAAGCAAACGAGTTTGTCCTGTTTGCCGACGTGGAGCTAAGAGAATAGTGCGTCTGTACTTTTCGTCTGGAGGTGTAGTGGCTGATCGTGAAGCCATAGCTCAGAATCCCTCTAATTCCAACCGCAACGAGCAGCAGACAGCTACTGCCTCGCGAATTCCAGAGCGACTGAGGGAAATGCGGTGTGAGCTTGACCGTGCCTACCAAATTCAGCACATGACTTCAAATCATTCATTCCGCCTACAGAACGATTTGGTGCGTCGACAGCAGCAACTCGAGCAGACTACGCAACAAATGCAGCATATCCGGCGCGACTTGGACAGTGCAGTCGCAGAACTGAAGAAGTGGCAACGCATCGGTACACCGGATTCCGTCTCCTGTGCTGTGCAGTCTTGCGCTGGATATCGGTCACTAACGTTTCGCTGCTTGTCTTGGTCAACTGCGGACAGCATCCAGCAGTTATGCGCAGTCTACCTCTGCGAGACAGGACAAAGCCGAGATGGAGCGAAAGGTTCGCGCCGCTGGCGACCAAATGCTGCAGAAGATTCGAGGACACCAGCAGCACACGCACTGTCCGAGCTGCACGAAGCAGTGGGCCGACATGAAGCTCGTTGCACTGGAGTTCGCCAGTGCAGTTGGACCGATCACCACACGCAGTTTGTGCTGTCAGCGGCACTGTCGCCGACCCGCTGCAAGAAATGCGGCTTCAGCGTCCTCGTGGAGGCGGGCGACGCGACGTCCAGCGCAGTATGATCAGCGCGATTACGTCCTTTGAAGATCGAGCTAATGGAATGCTCGGCTCTGTTCGAGCAGACCTTGTTTCTCACAGGGTGGCTTGCGGTGCAAGTTGCACCGCAAGCCTGCACTGCAAGGTCCGGAGTTATCAGCAGCCAGTTTGTCAGGTTTACACAGTGCATATGGTATTAATAATGCAATGCAAAAGGGAACACGGTTGCTCTTGCGGCCATTTTGCTTTGACGCCGATTCGTCTGTCTGAGAACGACACCCAAGCACAATCAGACAAGCGCTGCGTCTATGTTTATGAATGCGCTCCTATCCTGGTCGGCTAATCACTCCGTGTCGGTGCAGGCGGCGCCAGGCGCTTCCTCGCTCATCGAAATGCATTGGACTCTCGGGCTCTCCCCCGAGAACAGCTCGAAGATCGAAATACTATCCTGGTCAGGCTGACCGTCAGAGCACTGCTTGCCAAGCATGGGTGCCGCTCGAGCGAGCCGGAGGAATTAAAGTGAACTGGGTCTCTTGTTATATCCGGATCGAGTAATTAATCTATTTAAGTACTGTATATTTTCAGTAGATTGCATGTAATAGCGACAATGTCAAAGCCTTCTTGGTGCAACAAAGTAGCGGCACTTTGGCAATACAATTGCAACTGAGGTATATTGATGTCATTTTGCTCTACCTAACGCCAACTATAGCTTGGCAATACTCGAGGTGCTGCACCCTGCGTGTGCGGGGAAGGCGCAGGTGAAGGTGATCGGGTCGGTGGCACATCAGAAAGTAGTACTGCAGCACCGTTGCCCGAGCACTCAGAGCCCCAGTTCCTGAAGTGCGTCGTTAAGAGCATGCTTGCTTGGTTACCGAGTTGATTATTTCCTTTTCCCTTTAATCTCCGTGCAGCATCCAGCTAACGCGTTCTGATATGTCCTCGGCAGCTAGGAGGTTGCCGTCGACGGCGCGGCAGGAATGAAACGCGCGATCCAGCATGGATGGGAGCCATTTTTTAAAAAAGCTACCAGGCTCGTTTCAACTGCCTCTTGATCCTAGCATTACAGGACCAGTGGATTCGGAATGCTCCACCGGTTGGCCTAAAAGCGAGTCCCTACCAAATTTGACTAGCAGCTAACCGAGTCGAGGCCAAATCGACGCTTTGACCCTCCCTGGTGGGTAGGATTTCTGGCTAAATCGGCGATTTGACCCCCACCGGTGGAAGTTGCTCAAATTGTTTTGCTCGATCTAGTCACTTACGTTTGATTCAATCTACTTGAATAGATTAATTCCTCTATCCGGAACGCTACGTCGGTATCAGAGACGAGCCGCGCGATCTTGGGAGAAAACGACTTGGCCCCAGTATGGGATGGGATTTCGAAGCTCGAAGCGGCGCTGTGTACCCACTTTGGATTGGTCGAAATGGGGCCAATTTTGGCCACCATCCGTTGGCCTCGCCGCGCGACATACAAAGCGCAAGTGCTAGCAAGCCGGAGCCGGCATCAATAGCGGAGACCAGTGGTTCGAGTCTCCAGTGACGCGGCCACAGCAATCAACGCACCATCGGTTCGGGGCTTTTCTCTCGCCAGCCTGGGCAGGCGTCGACTTGAATCGACTGCTTCTTGCAGTCCATTATTCAGATAACAACCGGCTGCCTGCTGGAACAGTTGACCCTGGCAGCAGCAGCAGGCAGCACTAGAATAAAATACCACCACTCCCTTTTGGTCCCTATCTCAAGACTTTAGCCCCTCTGGATGCTGCTGTATCCGGTCTCCTGCATGAAGAACTCGGCCGGCGACGACGTCGACATGAGCGCAGCGTGGCTTCACCAAGTGGCGACCAACGAGCCCCGCCAGGATGGGCACGGCGTGCGAGAAGGGCCCTCGCTGCCGGCGCTGCAGCAGCTCCAGCTCGCCGCCAACCGCCACCGCCTCGAGGCCATCATGAATACGGACGCGACGGTCGCAGCCAGCAAGAGCTCGCTCGCCTTCATCCTCGGCGGATCGGACGAGGACCAAACATCGAGCTTCGGTACGTTGCGGTGGTCCTTGCAACCTTGCGGACGACCGACTGGATTTGCAGAGCGTGACTTGTCGGTGTTTACTGCATTGCTGTGTTGCAGCGGACCTCGCGGTTAGTTCAGGAGCCCCTCGGGACGAGTCGGCGACGGAGAACCGAGAGGCCAATGTGCCGGCGCCCGCAGCGGCCAAATCTGCGATCAAGAAGTCGCGGATCTGCAAGTTTGAAAACTGCACGCGCTACGTGGTGAACCGCGGACTCTGCATCGGCCATGGGGTGGGTTGCAGTTTGTGCGGTGTTTCTCTGTTCGCATTGAATTTAATGTTGAACGAATGCTTGATCTGATAACAGGGCGGCAAGCGATGTGCAGTCGTGGGGTGCACGAGCAGTGCTAAAAATTTGGGCGTGTGTTGGAAGCACGGTAAGACAAGCACGATTATTGAAAAAGGTGGCTTCATGATTTGCTTACCAAACCTTGCGCAACTTTTGCAGGCGGGTCGACGAAATGCACCGTGGCGGGGTGCGAGAACCGTGCCAAGTCTCGCGGCGTTTGCTGGTCTCACGGCGGAGGTGCAGTGCTGATTGAGTATACCTTCATTCGTACAAGTCATCCAAAACTCATTTGAATTTCGCTTCTTTTTCAGGTCGCAAATGCAGCGAAGAAAACTGTGCCAAGACGGCAGTCTCCCACGGTCTTTGCTGGGCTCACGGAGGAGGTGAGCTGCATGACTACTTTGACTCGAGCAATTTGTGTTATACTCACGCGCAGAGCTCTTTTTTTCGCTGTGTTGCTTTTGCGTGCTGCTGTTTGTTTTGCTATTTCTCATTTGTTTGCTTACAGGCAAGCGATGCGTTGTGGAAGGATGCCGCAAGCCTGCTTACGAGCGCAATGGTAATGTGTGCTCTTTGCATCAAGCCACCAGCACTGGTGCTTTGCCAAAATCTGTGAAACGATGATGGTGATCGCCGCTCATACGCGAGCGCGCACATAGGAAATCATAGGAGACTTCTACCAGCTCCACGCACATTGGATTGGGTTTTGTGTGAGCGAATTGGAGGAGTAGGGAGGCGCGTTGAATATTTATTGGCACAATGATAGCTTTGGCGCACTTCGAGCTTGTAGAAAAAGGCAATCCAAATTTTTCATGCAATGTGCTGCTACATTGTATAATAGTTGCTTTTTCGCTTGCGGCACAGCAATGTCTGCTAACGTGTTTGCATGTGATAATCGAGGAAATGGAAATGACGTGTACATGAATACCACGACCACCGAAAAGACGGGGGGGGGGGGTCTTTTAGGTATCTTTGGAACACGGGAACAGATGCTGCGCGCAAGTTGAGCAGCGAAGCTGCAGGCAATATTGGCCCGGGATGGCATTCATCGTTCGCTTTGACTCCAAGGCTGAATCGACTGGTTGACTGTCAAACGAGAATTATTTCAATATGTCTGGAGATTGGCTCCTCGCATTTTGATGCTGTTGTACACTTCTTGTCCATGACAACAAAGACCACCAGCGTCCTACTACTGTAGTAAATGGTTTTTTGTGTGTTTTTATACAAAGAGTGGCAACTGGTTAGTGTTCTTGTTTTGCTTCCTGTCGGGTAAAAATAAGGGAGGCTGCTTCCCATTCACATGAGTTCGGGCTTACATTTTCCGCGAGTTCTGCTTCATGCAGCAGCGTTTTACGCTATTGGCGTGTGGTTCTGGCTAGTACCGGTACATGTAGTAGAAAATAAAATTCAGAGAGTGGCTTGTGTCGAGCCTGCGAGTTCTCACAGTTTCATCGCTCCAGTCTTCAGAGCCAACGACACGTCAGCCATTGATGGACGTCGTGCAGGGTCCTTTTCCAGACAGGCTGCAATAATCTCCTTCATCACGCCGGAGCAGAGACGGCTCAAGCGGAATCCAGTCTTCCTGGCGGTTGGAGAGAGAGCATCCTCGCGACCCGATCGCTCCATCGATAGCCTCCGAGCATTCATCACTGGGGTCTCACCTGTGTCGATTTCCACGAGCACTACGCCGAATGCGTATACGTCGGATCTTTCCGTCGGTTGTTCACCGCGCAGAACTTCTGGGGCGGCGAAGATCTTGCATTCGTTGTCTAAAGGCGAAAGCTTCACGTAGTGGAAAATGCTGAACAGACTCAGCTTAGCGGAGTAGTCCTTGTCCAAAAGGATGTTGAACGCATTCAGCCGACCGTGCACAATGTTCTGCTTGTGAAGGAAAGCCATGGCCTCTGAAATTTGGCGAGCAATGGTATGCTGCTTTGGCACCGATAGCTCCATGGCATTGTTAACCGTGCAGTCACGCAGCGCTCCCTTTTCAACATACTCGACCACAGCGCAGAGCTCCGTACCGTCCGCATCCCACATAGCACCCCGGAAGGCTGCAATGCGAGGATGTTTGAGCTCGAACATCAACTCGATCTCTGTCACGAAGTCCCGCATCAACGCCTTTGATGCCGTGTTGCTCTTGATTTTCTTGACGAGCACAACCTCATGTTTGTACTCGCCCAGCCATAGCTCCGAACGGCTGCTCACACGCAGCATCTTGTGCAGGAATACGTCGTCATATGATAGCCGAGTAAGTCCGATATAGCCGTCTGCCACGGACGCCAATAATTCAAAGTCCGACGTCGTCTGGCTAGAGGCGTTGGTGGATCGAGGAACACCCATCTCCATGTAGGGGTGATCAGACAAGTCTCCCATGCCGATTGCAATTGATGGAGTTGTACTGTTCATGAGCTTGGGTTGCTCGTTCCTCCGCCGACGGCAACACCACCATATGAAGAAGATCAGCAACAGCAGCACCACGCCACCCAGACACGCTCCAATAATAATCCACGTTTTGTGCGACGAAGAGGAAGGTGAAGCACCTTCAGTAGTTGAAGGCACCTTCGTAGATGGTATCTCAGTGACTGTCGCGTTTGAGGACTCTATGTCGTCCCCATTCCCCACACAAAACGTGAAAGACTTGTTAAGCGCGGTCTGGACAGCGGAGGTTGGGCATGCGCTCGTGTTTGTGGTGCCATCAATAGTGAACGTGCTCAGATTCGCGAGAAATGTGAACTGGTCCGCTGTAAGACCTGACGCGTTGATAGGGTTGTCGGCCAGCGTCAGATACTGGAGTGTGGACAAATTGAAGATCACGTCGGGAACAGATGCCAGCGAGTTATCGTGGAGAAACCTAAGCACACAAATATTAATACAAGAATGTGAGTCGTACGGTAGTCACAAGTTTGCCTTCCCCGTAGGCGAACTTACAAGGTCGTGATCGCTGGAAAGTTGTCTGCCACGAGGTTGAAGTTCGTCAGAGTGTTTGCCGATAGGTCACTGCACGAAAGACACCATGTTTCAGTCAGCAACGTTAATGCAGTCCAGGTTAAGCACAAGTTGGCACGTACAGTATAGTAAGATTCGGGAAAGACTCGGCTTGGAAATCGCTGTCCATCTCCGTGATGGCATTTCCTGCTACATCACTGCACCACAACACAAGAAAAAATCTGAACAAGTTGTTCATGTCATTGGCAGTGCATCCAATGTGCTCTTACATGACAGTGACGGAGTCTCCGGCCACAGCAGCCGTGGGGATGGCGCTCAAGGAGCAGTTGTTGAAATATCTGTCCACATAAAATACCAGTGTCAGTCCTGATTGTTTCTTCCTCGTGCAACATCAAAATGACGCACATTCTTCTGACGCTATTGAGCGGCAAGGCACTGTCCAATCCGGACAAGCTCAAGTTCCTGAACGTCACTTTGTCCAGCGTCGCATCCGATTGGATGTTCATGGACGAAAGCTCGAGTGTTCCCGAGAGCGGCTCCTCATTCTGCTCTGCTTTGGCGAACGTGAGGTCTGTCACTTGATCGTCCAGCTGCAGCAGCCCCACGCGTTCAAAGGGACCAGCCCCTGCTGTGTCGTTGCTCTCGGCCGGTTGGAACGTCCACTCGGTGGCCGACGAGGAGAAGGCGTCGAGACACAGTGCCGACTGGCCCGAGGACAGCGTCACGCAGCTCGTGTCGTTCACGCAGTCGATGGCGTTGGCCGACGATTGACCCACCACGACGCACGCCTTGCTGCAGCCGCCGTTGCAGCTCGTGGTGAGCGTGTTGCGCGTGCCGCTCGCGCCGGAGCCGGAGGAGCTGGCGGCCGACGCGGCGTGCAGCAGACCGAGCGCCAGAGTCCACACGCGCATACCCGAGGGGGTTATTAAATCGAGGGAGGGGGTTCTGTCTCCAGAGCCGAAGTGGCTGCGTATCAGAGGGGGTGTATTCGCGCCCAAGGTCCAGGGAGGGAATTGTATGGAGCGCTGGCGGACGAGTGCGCGCTCGTTCCGCCAGGAAAGTCGCGAGCGACGACACCACGCTACATCGAGCCGTAACTTTTGACGATGGCACTGCGCCCACTGTGCGTTTTTTCAGCCAATGGGAATATCACAAAATCGAGCGAGATGAGTGGGTAAAATCGGAGCGCGTCAAGATCGGCGTTTCTATTGGCCGCCGAAAGGACGTCCGCCCCGGCTATGTAGTGCCACAAAAGATACTTTTTCCTGGAAGGTGTCCAGTGGAGTGGACACCTTCACTTGCTCATTGCCCAGTGCCCCCGAGACGGGGAGGATGACAGAGGCGAGTACGATGGCAAACGCGAGATAATATATTCTGACCATATCTCCGAAATTCAGTGGGGATGGATCGCTCTTGTAGGAAACATGCGCTGCCATAAATCAACGCCTGGCGTCACCAGGCTGTCGTCCGCTCTGGCCTTGACTGCTCGTGGGCACGCAATCGCTGGAAGATTCACGGCACCTCGTCCGAGGAGAGCTTCTGCTCCTTACGCAGCCACGTGACCGCCGCGACAAAGACCTCGAGCGCTTGTCGCCGCGCCAGAGGAAGGTACTTGGGGTCCAGGATCTGCTTCATGAGGTACAGGCTGCTCACCGGGTTCGTAGCCAGGAAGGTGTGTCGCGCTTGGTGCTGCAGAGCGCCCAGCAGCTCCACCGCCGCGAGCTGGTGGTCGGTCGCAGCGGTCGCTGCACTGGTGGTGCTGGCACGAGGCAGCGCCGTCAACTGGCACACGAGGTCCAGTAACTCGACGGGGGAAGTGCAGCTGCAACTGCTCCACGGCATGGTCGGTAGGCTCGTGTCGACAACAACCTTTGGCGTACTCTGTAGCAAGCGTGCTGCTGCGTGCGCGTCCTCCTTGACGAAGTTGCGCTTGACTTTGGACACGATTTTCAGATAAATAGGCTGCACGGTCAGCACCACGGCCTTCGCGTACACCATGTCGTGCAGTTCAGCCGCGTTCTCGTCCAGTCCGCTAATCTGCATGAGCTCGGTGATTTTGTGCGCCATGACTTCCTGATATAAGGCGGCCACGCAGACTCGTACGCTTTGGAGCGTGGGGCCGACGCCAGACACCCAGACGTTCTGCTTGAAATCGAGCCAAAACTTGCGCAGGAACTGCGTAGCTGGCTGACGACCATCTACGAAGAGTGCCTCGAGAGCCACCTGCATTCTCTCACGCATCTCCGGGACAGACACCAGCAGCACGCATATATCTCGGAAGGACACGAACGCCAGACCAGAGTCTTCGCTTGGGCCCACAGAACCTTGCGCGTCGTATTTGCTCGCTGCCAGCGTCGTGGCTGTCAATGGGACTCCGCCTCTGTTACTCCCATTGACGGTTGCTGATAATACGAAAGAAGCCGTCGCGGAGCTCGTGGAACTAGTTTCGCTTGACAAAATTTGCTGCGAGCGTAGCTGATGCAGTCGAGCCGTGGCAAAATCCATTTTGAGTGTCCGGAAGAAATGTTGCAATCGAACTGTCATTTCCGTCGCCGATTCCGTAGGGGGTACCTTACCGCGCTGAGGCACCCGAGTAGGCCGTGGGGCGGGCTTGAGCAACGCGTTCTCGAGTACATTAAGCACCGTGTATTGCCGCTCCAGTTTTTCCAAGTCCAGCATCTTCTTTGAGGTGAAGTAGTTGATTGAGCGCAATCGCTCCAACATCACCCCAATAACGCCGACGAAGGGAATAATTGAGACAGTCGATACGTCGCTGGCAAGCATAGGTCGTGCACTTTCAGTGCTCTGCTTGCGTCGCAGGTTCTCAAAGCCGCCGGTATGGTCGCAGAGCCGGCGTAATTCACCTAGACGAGTTTTGTACTTGGCCCGAACTTTCTTCCACGTGATTGGCATCCGTGAAGACATCAGCGGTGTATCTCCGAGACAGCCCACGCAAGCCATGACCAGGTGAAAGTTGTTAAGCGGGGCTGCACTTGCGGCCATCGCAATGGAAATAATGTTCTCAATGACCTCTGCGCGCTCTTTTGGAGAGTCCTCGACCAGTACAGACCAGACGAAATACGCTACCAACCGATTGAAATTGTCCGTCAGCTCCTTGGCAGCTTCCTTGGGATGGTGCAAAAACTCCCATGGATACACGTTCGAGAGTTGCGAGTGATGAAAAAGCGTGAGTTGCTCAGCTAACTCTGAGCACGACATTTCCCACAACACTTTCCGCAATGGCTGGGGGAGCGGTACGTCCTCGCATACTACATCGAGTTCATCGGATGAGTCGGAGGCGAATGGTGTGCTTATACTCACAAACGGAGTTGGTCCGCTGCTGGGACCTTTGCTGTCTGGGAATGGTGCGAACAGCACGGACAGATTATCACGTAGCCGTTGGCTGCCTTCCTCCAACTTGCGCGTGCTGATAGATCGGTCGTTATCATCGACCGATATCTGTTTCACACCCTTGCTCTTGGCGAGTTGAGATATACCACCCAGATTCGGGAACGAGTGATTTCGTCGTTTTCGTCTCTGAAGACGCGAGGCAGGAGTTGGTGGTGCTACGGTCGGGGTTGTTGGAACTGCAGTCGTAGAGGTGCCAACGTCAGCATCATTTTCACTTTTTGTTGTAACTCTGGATGCATTGTTTACCGAAGACGACGGCTGAACCTGGTGCCATTCCGTGTCGTCACTAAACCGCCTCAGTCGACAATGTGGGAAGAACAAGTCGATGAGCCCCTGAACAATCTCGGTGTTGACCTCCTCGCGCTTTGAGTAAATGGGGTGGAACAAAATATCGCGCACAAACGCCGAAACGCTGTGCTTTTGGGCACTCAGCGTACGCGGAGTGAAGGACCCACGACGTGGGTTTTCCCGTTGCTTCTCTCCAAGTGCCAACAACATATCGCCAACAGTAATGCCTGCGGACGCAATTACTCCGAGGTGCAAGAGCACAACACGTCCTCCGTGAGGCGTGGTTTCGATCATCGTCAGCAGTGCTCGAAGGCGTTTCTGTCGAAGTTCTTCTTCGCTGCGCGTTGCGCTTTGGGCTCGTCGTAGAGAAGGGATAATTTTTGAGGTTGCTGCTGCGATGGGATTATCGCGAGGATTAATGAACGAGTCAACCTCGGCTGCGCTCATCGAGAGATGACACTGCATCACGGAATCACGTACACTCTGCAGCGCAAGTAGTGCATCATTGTAGCTATCTTCCGCCATGGAGTCGGTCTTTTCGGTCCCCAAGCTCGTCATGGAGCTACGCTTGTGTCCCTCGTCTGTTTCTTCGCCTGAAAGGAGATCGGTTCCGTCCTCGTCGCAGTCGGCGTCCGAGCCAGGACGTTCCTGTGCGCTTACGATAGCACTGATCCACTCGTCACGTGTAATTGAAGAGCGAAAGTCCAAAACAGTATCCCGCCCATGCATAGCGATGGTTAGCAAGGACTGGCCGCCGAGAAACGTGAGTTTGATATTGGTGTCTAGCAAGTCGATCTGGCAGCAGCAACAACAAATGAGAACGAGCTTGGTCTCAATGAATGAAGTTGCGAACTAACCTTGGCCTTAATGGTGCCGTCTCGACGGCGACGAATGATCATTTCGCCTGGTTTGATACTAACGTAGCGATCACGCCACTACAAAGTTGGCCAACAATGACAAGTGAGATCTCGATAGTCTCAATTCATGCCACGCTGGACTCGTTCGTACCATGAAATGCCCGTGGACAGCCACGCTTCCTTCTTTAATAGTCTCGTAGATGTCGTCCATCCTATCGCAGCCCATAAGTCAGTAAAGAGCAGCGCATCTAGATAGCAACCATTACCCAGCAAACTGCGAACGCACTTGGACGATGAAGCTGCAGGATCCATTATCACGCTGATCGACGTGCAATAACGATAAATAAGCAATCGGGAGCTGGCAACAAGGGGGGGCTAGCGGGGCAGTATAGGGCAGGCAGCAGTCTGCCGGCACCTGCTGGTGTTCTGGCTGTCCGACACTCAGTCTCTTTGCTACTGACAACCTTTTCCCCTCTCTTTTGGTCTGACACCCAAGACACCGAACCACGGGCCACGCGTATTCTTAGGCCCCCCAGCTGTGCTCGCTCACCTACCTATCTATGCATACCGAGGCTTCGTGCGTGCAGGGCTCCATCTGGTTTCATAGCAGACCCCGCGCCCATGCGCATGCGCGCATAGATCGCCGCGACGCGCATTACTAGTTGTGACCCACGACGTCGTTTTCGCGCAAAGCTTCAAGCGTCGTAACGCGTCGCCGTCGCAGCGTGTGGACACTTCGCTGCAAAACCCAGTGGCGATGGTAGTTTATTTCCTTGCCATGCGAGTCTCTGGAATTGAGACGCCGCTATGTACATATTGGAGACCCCATGCGTGCATGGCATCGATGGTAATGTGTTTTATCCGGACGAGTCAGACAGTTTTCCGGCTCTTCATCCAACTGTGTGACAGCAATGTCACGATGGAGACGGTCCACCACAATACTACCAGAGAGCTCAAGCGGCAACAAATTTACTGAATAAAGGAGACTGCTGGTGCTAGCACTAACGCACACCGCTCTAAACCGAGTCTGAATCCACGTCCTCCTCTCGCTTGCGCTTCAGCTCGTTGTCGGGTGCTTCTGTTGCTTCCGGCTTTGACTCCGGCTCAGGCTTCGACTCCTCCTTCTCCGCGTCTGAGTCATTGTCGTCGGATGGCATTTGCGGCGCTTCGGGCTTTAAAATCGTGAACCGCAAGTCGCAGTCCGCAGAGCCCGAGTGGTTTTTCACGTAGTACACATTACCAGACGGCACGTAGAACTCGTCGCCTGGGCTTAGCATAAAGTGGGTCGTGTGCTTGCTGGTGAAAAAGTCGTCGTCAGTCTCGGGCGCCACCGCCAACTCCAGCGACTTAGGCTGGCATCCCGTTACGTAGAACAACTGCACCGCTTGACCAACACCCTCCGGCTCCTTCCATGCGCCGGGAGGCAACACTACACGTCCAGAGATCCACCGCGCAAAAGGGGACGGGCTAAAGAGGTTGAAACTCTGCCCCGCGTACGCGTGCACGACTGCACCACCTCTCTCCTCCGTGGGGAGCTTACGCAGACGGATCTCACTGGAGCGGCAGATGATGTTCAGGTCGTTCATGCAACCGGCCTGGCCGTCGTAAAGCGTCGCCCACTCGCTATCCACGATGCGCTTTCGCACGTCCTTGGGGAGATCCTTCAGCCTCAAGGGCCTACTGTTGTTCGTCTTTTTCGACGGAGGCTTAGCTTTCGTCCGTTTCGACGTTGGGGAATCAGCACCGAGACGTTCGATGCCGACAACCGTAGGCATCACAGTGCCCACTCCGACAAAGGTGCGTTCGTACACCATGTGCTCGCTCTTAAACCAAGCAAGCGGTTTGTAGCGCTTCCGCTTCGACCGACGCAGGCCACTGCCATCCCAAGCTTCATCATTTTCGTCGTCGTCCAAGATTCTAGAGGCGTCAGGTAACCTGTCTCGAACCCTGCCACTCGGCGCGTCCGGCTCATTGTAAAAGCTGTCATCTCCAGTCTCGCCACCAGAGTCGTGTTGCGCCTCGAAGGACTCGTCCTTATCATCGTCAGTCTGCACGGACTGGATCGAGGTATCGGTTGCGGGTGGAGTACTCCGGTAGCCATACTTTCCCGTCGGGCGCAGTCGCGGTGTCTTGCGACCACCCTTATCCGCTGCCTTTTTCGGCTTCTTCGTCTGTTTTGTCTGTTTCTTCTTCAGTTTTCTCTCACTGGCATCGCTGCGGTACCCCCCCTCCTTGAATAAGTCCTTGGTGATGACCGGCGAGACCGAGTCTTTTCCCGAAAATGACGGAATTGACTTCAACGTGCGGTCGCTCGCTGTAGCAGGATAAATAACAAGTCAGTATATATAATGAGTCAGCGCTGAAAATAAAATACATTAACCCGAAAGCACTACGCACAGTTTGATAGCGGAGTCACCGGCCCATCGTTCATAGAGAATGGACTTGCAGCATCCTCATCAAAGCCACGAACGGCGCCAAAAGATTCTCGCCGGCGAGCCTTGGCTTTTGCCTTGTCCCCATCAACTCTAGTAGACTTCTTGCCGCGTCGATCACGCACCGTGACATTTGCATTCCCATCCATATCCACAGAGCCATGCGGCGAGCCGCCAAAATCAAACGAGACATCGCTTCGTGCAGGAGATGGCGGTGGCGACGCAGCTCCTGCATCAACCTTTTTCTCCTCCTCCTCCACTCGGGCACTGCTACTCTGCGATGCCACTGGAATCGAGCCTCGTCCAATATTCATACTCCCTCTGTCACTGCTTTTCTGCGACCTTACCGGGATCGAGCCTCGCTCAATGTCCATATTACCATTGCCACTGGACACGGGGCTGTCAATCTCCGGCAGTTCCACCTCATGCTCGCTCGGTTCCGATATGTCCCCCGACGTATCCGCCTCGTCCTTGTCGTTGTCGGACACTGTGAGTGCTATCACAATAAAATAAAATAAAAACAGTGTCAGCATCTCTCATCCTCCTGCAAATTGCGCCCACTGCCACGCACAGTCATCGTCATCGTCCACCGAGTCGTCCTGCAGTGACTCCTCGTCGACCCAAAAGTCGTCAATGTCCTCGAACCCTTCAGCATCTTTACGTACATTGCCGCGCACCACAACGCCGGAGCGGCTACAATGTTATAAAGCATAAAACATAAAATAAGAAAATAAAAACGATAAATGACCGCAAGATTCCGTACGCTCCGACGTGCTCAGTGTTAGCGGTGGCCATGTACTGTCGCAGCTTGACCCCATCCACTGGCGCTCGGTCATTAGCCGCTCTGCACACACAACATATCAACAATTATCACCGCGTATCCTCCAGTACCAGGGAGAGACGCACGTACTTGGTCCGGGGCATGAGCGCCTCAATGTCGTCCATCTCGGCCACGAAAAGGGCTGCAAATTCAAAAATCAATTTCAAGTTTGGTTTGATTGGTCGATAAAAACGTTCGCTTTTTCACCAATGGAATCTAGAAACCTTATCCGCCAATGAGCGACACAGAGACAGCGCTGGCGTTGTTCACCATGAGTGACACAAGCAGATAAGCGCGAAACGGACTGCGGACAGGCTGCCTTCATTCACCGATTCTCGCCATGCAGAGCGCGACGTTCACCGTGGCGCCGCACGTGCTGGAACAGGCGTACAAGGCCATCCGCACGACGCCGCCCGAGCCCAAGGACCTGGAGCAGTCGGCCAAGCTGCAGAGCTTCATGGACGCGCACTTCCCCACGGAATCCGACGCCAATATCACGCGCCGCTCACTGATTCTGGCCGAACTGCGCTCGATTTTCCGCCAATGGGTAAAGCGCGTGTGCATGGACAAGGGCGTGCCTGAGGAAATGGCGACCGACGCCGGCGGACAGATCCTCGTGTCGGGCTCGTACCGCCTCGGGGTGAACGAGCCGGGCGCGGATATCGACACCATCTGCGTGGCGCCGCGCCACGTGACGCGCGAGGACTTTTTCTCGTCCTTGAAGGACATTTTCCTGCAGCACCCCAAGGTCTCGAACCTCGTGGCTATTGAGGGCGCCATCGTGCCCATCCTGACGTTCGACTACGAGGAGATTAACATTGATTTACAAATTGCCATCCTGCCGAGGAACTCGATCCCTGAAAATCTAAATATTCTGGACGACCACGTGCTAGTGGGCGTGGACCCCGCCACCGAGAAGAGTCTCAATGGCCCTCGAGTCACGGAGCTCATGATCAAGCTCACCCCGAACCGGGAGAGCTTCATCGGCGTGCTCCGTATTGTGAGACGCTGGGCCAAACGTCGAGGACTGTACTCGAACAAGATGGGCTACCTCGGTGGTGTCAATTGGTGCATCTTGGTGTGCTTCATCAACCAGCTGTACCCGACCGCGGCTCCGTCAACACTGCTGCTGCGGTTCTTCATGGTGCTGAACAACTGGAAGTGGCCGCTCGCTATCCAGTTGTGCAAGACACAGGACGCCAATTTGGGGTTGGAAATTTGGAACGCCAACGCAGGGCACAACCGGTGAGTTGGCTAGATTGCTGTTAGCTTTTCATTTTTGACGAATACTGAATTTGGATGATTGCTTGTGTGTTTTCAGATACCAAGTGATGCCGATTCTGACGCCGGCTTACCCGTCGATGAATTCCTCGTTTAATGTGTCGACGCACAGTCTTACGGTTATGAAGGAGGAGTTTAAGCGCGGCCTAACCATTGTACAAGACGTGCTGAGCAAGGGTGGTTCGGAATGGGGGCCACTTTTTGAGCCCTCGGACTTTTTCGCCGTCCACCAACACTACCTCGCAGTCGAGGTGTACACGGAGAAGCAGGACGAGGAGCAGGCGTGGTGCGGGTTTTGCGAGTCTCGTATGCGTAAGCTGGTGGAGTCGCTCGCCTACAACCCGGCGCTCTGCCGTTTGCGCGCGTTCACGAAGAAGTACCCACTGAGCTTTGTGACAGGTGATGAGGCTCCAGCGAACGAGCAGCCTAACGACGGAACCCCAGCGCAGCCCAGCAAGTTCGGCGTCTGCTTCTATGTGGGCTTTGATATTGACCGTCGCCAGCTGCGCAGTCGTGAAGTGAGCATTGACAGCTCGGTGGAGTATTTCAAGAACAACGATCTCTGCCGCTGGAACAAACGAACGGCGACCATGGACGTGAGAGTTACTGCGGTTGTTTGGAAGTCTTTGCCCGAGAGCGTGTTCGAAGAGATGGGTGGACGAGCTGTTGCACGTGTTGTCCGTCGTGAGTTTATGAAGAAGAAGAAAGAAGAGGAGAAGAAGGCTGAGGAGGTCGCAGCGCCAAGCCCTCCGCCTTCGGGTGATGAGGGCGTGCACTCACAAGAAGATGGCGCTGAGGATTTGAGCAGCAGTCAAAAAGCAGCGTCACTTGCAACCGAGATGGCCAATGGGAAGGGCAGTATTTCGCAACCAGGTAGCCCGAATCCTGCGGCTGAGGGGAGTGAGGCGACAAACGGCACTGATTCTGTTCAGAACACTCCTGTGAAGCCGAAGAAGACGGTGTCGTCGGCGTCTCCAGAAATGACAGGTAAGCGTGATCGCGATGGCAAGGTTGTGGTTGAATCCAGCAGCCCGGACTTGGGTGCTGCTGACAACTCGGCCAATACGTCGACAAATGGTGCGTCGGCTCAAGGGATTACTTCACCTCCCGCAAAGGTGGTGAAGAAGCCCGTGGAGCAGGCGGCGGCTCCCCCAGCCGTGTCGTCACCGCGCAAAAGACGTAAAATGAAAATCACTTTTGCCAAACTGAATTGAGGAGGTTGTGCCCGAGGCAGTAGTGGCGTGGGTGAAACGTGGCAAAAAAAAAGAAAAGAGGAACACCATGCCATGGAGAAAAAAAAGAGAAAATAGTTCCCCACAGAAAAAAGAGGTAGTAGCAGCGAGGATTTGCGCGGACACTCCTCGACAACCAGGCCGAAGCGTGCAGAACGGCGATATGGTGAGTGCGAACAGACTTTCTGTTTGAGAAGCGAGTAGCAGGCTCATGCGTATGATCATGATTCCAGGCTCGCGAACGACAGCGACGAAGCGCTACCAGACAAGGCACTGCAGGCGGTGGCCGTCACCGGTTTTGACGAATATTGAACTCTCTTTCTCGTCGACCCGGGGTGAATAGATAGGAAACACACTTGCAGGTGGGTCGTGGGGGTGATTGTCATCTTGATGCAGCTCCCATTGATCAGTCTGCAAGACAATAAAAATTAAATAACACTAGCAAAGCCCAATCTTTTCATGCATACATGGTAGTAACCTGTTGCAACTGCACTCACTTGCTAGTTGGAAAATAGGAAGAATGATACCAACTTCAGCCAGAAAGTCTTTTCGGCTTCCGTGAGCTTATTCTGCTCGAGGAATGCTGACAACTGGAATCGTGCCGGCGCTGAAGTCATGTTCAGCGATTGAGATTGAGCTTGTGAACACTCAGCAAGTACTCGTTGGAACTTGGCTTTCCAATCTTTATCTGCACGTTGGGGTTGTTCTGCAATTGGTAGTGATGACACCGACGGCCCTGCAAAATAGCGCACCATAACACTGACGAAGAACTCATCCGCCAGTGACTGGGCTCTTCTCGTGGGTGATGCCGATGATGGGGCTTCCATCAGTAGCTTGACTCGCGCAGAAGCCAGCGAAGTAATTGACAGCGACGTTCGATGCCAAAGCGCCCGTAGGGCTTCCTCTGTTTGATTCGAGAACCAAACGCCAATATCGGATAATGAAGGGGTTTTCTCCAGTTTTCCCGGGTCCTCAGTTATTGACGCAGAAGATGATGAATGCAGGCGGCAGTAATCACTGAACAGACTCAGCGTCACGATCTCCGTGGCGCAGGTTAACTGCGGCACTTGCTGCAGCCGAAAGAGCGCATGCAACGCGTTCAAGTATGGCGGCATAAGCAATTGTGCCTCCTCTCGGACGTATTCCAGTCCTCGTGGGTTTAACTGGGATGCCCACCAACTACTTCCCCAATCAACCACGTCTAATTGACCCGCTTCATCATCGCCGTCTTCACAGTCATCATCGTCACCGATATTATCCGTCGTGAAGTAGGATCGAAAGAGTCTCCGCATTCTGTCGTCGTCGTTACCTCCACCCCGCGCTGTCACAGGTCCATTATGCAGTTCTTGGAGATCCACAAGACCCCCGAAGTCTTTACGTTGTCGCCGCTTCAGAAAAACCAAGTTCTTGTTTTGCAAGAGTTCCAACCGAAGCGCGTTGGCCGTTCTCATGTTGCCGTTCTTCAAAGACGTTGGTTCTTCTGATGGTGGTAACGTGAGGATTTCAATCGGGTAGAATTCCGGTTCAGAGATGACGAGGCGTTTGATTGTTGCAATATCAGGAAGAAGACACGGACTGCGTAACACTTGGCACGTAGGTTGCGTTTCATTCTTATCGCCAAAGGTGACAGGATGAAGATCAACTCGAACTTGGACAGCGCAGGTTCTTTTAGTGTTCACATCCACGGTCTCCAACAATCGAGAATTATCCACCGCTAGCACGTAAAGGTGGCGGAAGGCCTGTAGATGATACTTGTTGTCAGCCGTGTTCATCGGAGGCATCGGGTAGAGCGAGATTACCAGCGCCGCGATAGCTTCTTTCGATCGTGACACTGTGGCACGGCCACCACCGAGGAAAAGCAATCCGATCGCCATGTTGAGTGCCATGTGGTTGCCGTAGCTCATCGCCGCATCAACGCGCTGCCTCAATGTTACCGAGCGCAAAAGTGTCAACGTTTCGATGTTTCCTGTTCCAGCATCGATCAGAGCTAGCGCTTGTGCACACACAGCTAAGCACCGCTCGATAGTTGCACGTTCCGTCGCAGCAGCAACGACGTTGCTACTACCTCGCAGACGCATCGAGGAAGAAGAAGACGACGATTTCGCTCTTAACTCCCGAAAATGTAGAACATACTTGCGAAGGGTAGCTCGAGCGGTCACGTTGCCTGTGCCGGCGAACCGCAGCCCAATGCTCATGCACGCCCCTGCAACAATATTCGCGTAAGCCTCACAAATCGAGTGGATGTCAGAGTGCATGGGGGAGGCACTAGGATTCTCCGTTTGCCCCATCGCATCATTTGCTTGCGGCTGGATAAATTTGTATGCTTGAAGTAGCTGCGCCGGGACTTCGTGCTGGTCAATCCATGGCACAGATGGCGAAATGTCGCTCCACATTACTAGGTTCTTTGCTAGGGTGCGTGCCAGCAAGATGTCAGGGCGAACGTAGTCTAGCAGAATAAGCGTGTCAGGGACAACCAGTTGAGCAGCCACGGCCTTGTTGTCAGTCTGCATGTACATGAATGCTAGTGCCAGAGCACTTGCACACGCAGTCACCCCAACGTTAACATGTTCGCCACCGCCACGAGCTCCGCCGCGGTCGTTCACGTGTTTTGCGTCACGACCAGCGCCAGGAGAAGCTCCGGTATTATTGTTAGGCGTGTCGTTACCTGTTGGGTTGCCGTTCACTGCGTAATTGAAACCATTGCCCCCGTTGCCAAATGCCTGCCAACGGCGACCACGATAAAGGCAGCTTCCAGCCACGTTTGTATCCCGATACTGTTGGGCTCCACCGACAATGTACTTGTGAAGCTTCTCCTCAAGCTTCAGGTCAGCCAGTCCTGGGTCACCTGCTGTAGTTTGACCACGCCCGAGTACGACAAGACCTAGCGCCATTCCTGCTGCCAATGCGTAACCCTCCAGCTGATCGAACGAACCTGTTGACAGACCCGCACTTCCATTGTTCCCCGCGAATTGGGCGCTTGATGGAGAACGCGCTATCTCCGTAAGCAATAACTCTGTCATTAGACGATAACCCGTGCCTTGATATAAGATGCCGAGTCCCAGCAATGCAGCTGTCTGAGTGGATGCAGGTACTGAGAACCCTCCGAATGGTGGTGGTAGCAACGATGGAACGTGAAGACACAACATCTTGGATACTGATCGCTCCAGTGCCAGTTCTAATCCCGTTCCGAGTAGCAGAGTTTTATCGGATGATGAGAGCTCAGGGAAACCTGAGAAAAGATGATCGGCTTCAAGCGATGGTTCCTCGGCGTCTCCGCCTGATTGTTCATCGTCAGTCCTGGTAGGCTTCACAGCTGCAGTCTTCTGCTTGCGCTTGCGCCGACAGTGAGCAGCGGTACTAGCCATACCGAGCATGATCGCCACAGTCACAAATTCATTCGACAGTGATAGGTAGTTGTACACATCTGCCATGGACAGGCACTTGAGGTGACCGCGTAGACCAATTCCCAGCAATAACCCTGCATGAGCTGCGTATGCCTCTTCCAGGTTACGACCGGCAGAGTCAACCGACTGGGCTGCTGGTGTCTGCTGGCTTCCTATTGAGTTTCGTTGTGGAGCATCGTTCACTGAAGGCCGATGATACTTAATCCAATGACGATTGATGACGCCCGAGAGATCATGCGCTGGAAGCCGTAGACCCGTAGCACAGCCGTTGTGAAATTGAGGCCAATACGTCAATTCTTTGGCGTAGCCGGAAAGATCGAGCTCCACAATCGCATTTGCCGGAGGTTTACGACCCACTAGAGGCAAGGCAGGTATAGAAAGTCGCCATATCTGCGTTTGCGCGGCAGAAACATCAAAACTGCCTAGTGTGACCATGCCACGCGCCACAGACAGAGCCATAGACCGTTTACAGAGAAGCAACAAACGGGCTTGCTGCTGCTGCGCGTAATCCAGGTCTGACAAATCCGGCGTCTTCTCTAATTTCAGGCAGAGAGGGCGACTTGAACGAAGCAAACGTGCAACCTCCTTCATTCTCTGGTCAGTAGGGAAAAGGGGCTGACTCCGACTTATAATGTCTTCAAGACCGTCGCAGTCGTCGTGGCTATCGCCCTCAGTGAGATCAAAAGTTTTACTCCTTGGATCATGCTGTTTCTGGTTTTGTGTCAGAGCAGAATAGTCAACATGATCTACCAGGATTTCTGCACTTGCAATACTGAGATCCTCTCGCCCCACAAATGCGCTCACGTCTTCAGTGATGAAAGGGGGTGGGTGGTGCTTCACGTGGCGAATGGTTTGCGCGATCGGAAAACTTAAACCTACCGGAAGATCATCCAGAGACAGAGCGCTGCCGACGGGGTCTTGACTGAGGTAAACGATCAAGTTGAACGCGTTTGTCTGCGAGGCTTCTTCTGAGCTTGGAAACATCAGCTCGTATGCGTGACAAACTGATCTTGTCCGCCGCAAGGGGTCCACAAAACATCCAGGAGAAATTCTAGAAAACTGCCGCGGATGATCAACCTCCAATAACGTGGGAAATGCCGCCAGCTTTTGCGATTTCGCAGTCATTTTGCTCTGTAGCCACAGGACCAAGTCCGGCACACAACCATAGGAAGCAAAGCGAAGTAGCCTTTCTCCAAGCGCAGGCATCTGCAATCGAAATTCCATCTTCACATTCGTTTGCCGTCTCAGCACATAGTTATCCTGCTTGTAATAAGCAGCAAATGAATCCAAGCGCAGTAGCGACGACATTTCCATCAGCAAGTCCAGTAGCTGCAGGCGCTGCTGATGAAGAGTAGTCGACAACTTCAGGTCTTCACAGAGTAAATGAAGACCCGCAAATATTGTCTCCCAGTATTTCTCCATTGTTTGACACTGGCGCATGTCGTCAAAATGCATTCTTTCGGAAGATCTGTTTGTCGTTGACTCCACGATGGGAAGCTCCATCGTGGCAAAAAGCATTGCATGCTCGTACTGATACATGCCATGAAACTCACTCTGGCAAAGCGCATCAAAACACAAATTTGCCGTTTCCTCGTCGTTTCCAGTCGTTCCTGCTGCTGGTTTACCCTCAGCTTTTTCCTCCAGCATATTAATGATGCACTCCTTAAAAACTTGCCATTCGACCCCACCATGTGCAAGCTGATCATCTTTCCAATTTGTTAGAGTCATTTGTTGAGCCCGACAAATCACGCGTGCTTTAAACTCGCACATTTCTGTTGGAGGGATTATGCAATCCAGCACATCGAAAACCTGCTGCAAAAGAGGAGAGCCCACGACTTTTAGGGGGTGCTGGCATCGCCAAATCTTCCCGCTCCTGCTACCGCATAAATCCGGAAAGACGAGCTCGTACGCATATCCTCGGTCAATTGAGTTTAGCTGAACATTGCCCATCAGCCGTACTGTTTCCGAGGATCCCTCTTTTGCAGCACTGCCAACGAAGCCATCCTGCTCCATAGCAGGAAGATCGAGGCGACAAACAGGACGGTGTGCTCGATATAACATCAGCGTGCCATCCTTTTCTAGAACCACAATATCGGTGGAGCCTGGAATATTGTCTGTGTCTGTCGAATATTCTCCACCTTCAAATTGCTTTGTATGCTGACAGATCGGAACAGCGTCACGACAGCGAAATATACGAACACCACCAGCTTCACCGTCACGTTCATCCAGCATCGCAATACCGGTTTCTTGGTGCGAGATTGGCTTCAGAAGGAGCGTTCCAACCCCTTTGTCCATCATACAGAGCAAAGGGCAGCCATCAACACCGGATGCAATGAAAGCCACTTTCGATCCACTCCCTGATGAAAATGACGACGTAGCCGTCAATAGCGACGGCGGTGCAGGTGAAGCCGGTGGCGGAGAAACAATCGGGGACATAAACCTCGGCTTTGACGTCGCTGGTCCCACTCGAGGAGATTTCCACACGGGCGTCGCGAGCCACTCGGGTTCAATCTGGACCCGTAATTCCTCCAAATCCGTCCTGGCACGGTATCTTGTCCACGTGGGTCCATCAACCACCCGCACCTCCGGCATCAACTGGTCCCTTCCACTCCTCTCCACCTCACTCATCCGGAAAACGCAAAACCTCTGCTCCCAGCGATGAAAAGCCACTAAAACAGGCGACGCTCCTTCCTCCAACACTGCAACAGCTTCCAACGCGGAGTTCGCCAGAAACTTCCCCTCACCTATGGTCGCCACTGGCTTGACCTCATCCAGCGGGTGTCTGAGCGTAAAATACCCTGGTCTTGCCGGCGCGCCGTCGACTCGAGCACGATACTTGTACCTGTCTCCATCTCCTCTGTTACTGGTGCTCGCTCGTCGGTTCTTCCTGGCCAGAGCCGCCGCCGCAGCGTCTCGCGGGCGCTTCGAAGGGACCTGTGCCGCCGGACTGCGCTGCAGCAGTATTCCACGACCTTTCATAGGAAAAAGCCTATTGGCCTGGAAGGGCAGAGCCACCTCGAACACTTGTCCGGCTGCAGTGTAGACGTTTAAGCAGTCGGAGCGCACCAAAACGCACAGATGGGGCTGCGTCCGGGGATGGAGCGGCGAATGCCGCGCTTTTTTGGGCAGTGACGTACCTGCATATTGATGAATTGTATTGTTAAGAACCTGCGGCGAGAAGTCCGCTAGTACGGCGTGCAAAACGCGCGTCGGGAAGACGAAACGCCGCTCGACGACGTGCGTCCCGCGGTGCACGAAGGCGACGCTGTCGAAGCTCACGCGCACGAGAAACGGGGAGCGCGCATACTGCGCCTCGCAGAAGAACACGCGAACACTGTCGGACAAGCCACGCTGGCTCGCGCGCACGCCGGCGCAGCTCACGCGGAGACGCGGCTCTGCCATGATGCAGGGAAAGTTTTTGAGTAGATACTCAAATTATGATACGTACTTAGTAAAATAAGTTCGGTGATGACCATGCGACGGTCATTTTGTGGCTGGACGATGTTCGCGCAGCTCAAGCGCGAGAGTCTGCGCAAGCTGCAAGCGATGGAGGACAAGAGCCCCAAGGGCTGCATTGACGAGCCCATCGTGGACATGATCAAGAGTATCAACGACCACCCGAATTACGTTAGTGGGTTTGTTGGTGCAATTGCAATTGGATAATATAGTCATTCTTTGGGTTCTTGGTGTTGCTACAGGTGACGAGCAGCTCGTGTTCGGGGCGAATTGCAGTTTTCTGCGGTGAAGCGGCGGCGGGCAATGGGAAGGAAGTGGCCACGGACCTGATCACCAAAGGCGGCAAGTGGTTGATCGCGGAACATGGTACCATCACGTTCGACCAACTGAAGGCGGCGCTGCAGTCACCTGATGCCAATTCCAGCACCAGCAACATGGTTGACACTTGACGATTTTTTACTCTTTTAAGTTGTTTTATAGTATTGAGCTGATGTTTGTTGTGCCTTTTGCAGATTATTTTCAAGCACGAACCGTTCATCATGCACGTGGTGTGTCGCGACCTGGATGCGGCCAAGCAGTTGCTGCAGTGGGGCATCGCCAGTGGATTCCGTGAATCGGGGGTCGTGCTTGGTAACCGGAAAATTATGTGCGCGATTCGTACGACCGCGAACGGATTAGAGATTCCGCTTGGACGCAGTGCGAAGCAGTTGTTGGTGGACGGGGAGTACCTCCGATGGATTGTGGCTGTCGCGAACCAGAAGTTCGAGGCGAATAAGCAGAAGACGGACCGACTATTTGACGCCTTCCTCGCGCAGTTTTGCCAGCCAGCGGTGTGCAAGCAAGCAGGGAGTGGTTCTTCAGTTGAACTGAGCACCTGGACGGAAGTGACGAGCGAGGACGGCGTCAATCTTGTGGGACACACGAGTGTACAGTACCAAGAGAAGATTATTGTGTTCGGTGGACAGGGACCGACTGCGTCAGGAACGACGACGCGCGTTGCCGACGTGACAATTCTGGCACCATCAAGTGATGGTTCTCTTAAGAAAATGTACCACGCTGCCGCTGGAGCTGCTGGTCCATCAGCTCGGATGCATCATTCCGCTGTTGTTGTAGGAACGCGCATGATCATATTTGGTGGTCGTGCTAGCCCCGCGAAGCCCCTGGGCGACCTGTATGCGTTGGATATTGAGACCATGCAGTGGGAGGAGATTAATCCGCGAGGAGTCTGCCCCTCTCCGCGTTGGAAGCACAGCAGCTGTGCTGGTAAGCTCTTACTTGACGGATTGAAATCACAAAGTGCACTAACCACTGTCCATGCTTGGTTTTGGTGTGACTGCAGTTGGCTCTGTTGTGTACGTGAACGGTGGCCGCGATGCTGAACAAGTTTTCGGAGATCTATTTGCTCTAGATCTCAGTCAGAACTCGCCGCAATGGCGTCAAATCGGTAAGTCAACCTCCAAGCCTACTCCATTTTCTCGGAGTTTACGTGGTATTTATTACCCTCTATCTGCAGAGAGTACGTCAAGCATCCCGCGCCGCTTTGATCATGTTGGTGTAGCTGTCAGCTCGACGAAGCTTGTTTTCTGGGGAGGTGTGGCATCGTTGGATGGCGTGGATGACAGCAGCGAGAGTGGTGACGATAGCGCGGTGTGCATGCTTTTCGATACTGTCGGGGAGACTTGGGAACGCAAGGTTCTCGAGAACAGCAGCAACAAAAGCCAGCCACCAGCGCTTTTTGCAGCAAGCGCTACCTCAATTAGCGATCGCTTAGTCATTGTAGTAGGCGGCATGGCTGCAGCTCTACTTGCAAATGGTGACAAGGCGACTCGAAAAGTGTACAAACTGGATATTGAGGCTTCGCAATGGACGGAGCTGGGAGAAGTGAAGCACGGAAATGCTGCTTTTGTGGGACACAGCACCGCTTGGATTCCGAGCAACAAATCGCTGTACATTTTAGGCGGTGGCTTCCAATGCTTTGGCTTCGGCCAATTCTACTCTTCGGTGTTTCAGTGTCACTTGTCGTTGGCAGCCCCTAAGACTACCGCTGTCAACACTGTCAAGGCCAGCTCAGCGAATATCCTTTCTACAAGCGTGCAGCCCTCTTCGGATGACAAGCCGCTTGGCGTTCTCGTTGGCAAGTTGGAAGTGAAGAAGGTGAAGACGCTGTTGGAGAGGGCACAGGTGTACGACAAGTCCCGACGTGTTCATGTTGCAACGCCTGCACAATCAAGCCAGGTTATGGGCGAAGGCAAGCCAACAACGGTGTTCCTTCTTCCAGTCACACCAGCTATTCGTGAGCTGCTTGCCTCGACGGATGAAACTGGACTGCAAAACCTTGAGGTAGTAGAAGATGACGATGCGTACGCAAACAAGTTTGGTAAGACGAGTGGGCTGAACCGCAACGAGACGATTCGCAGTATGATCTGCGCATTCGCTAGCAAGTATCGACTCCCTGCCAAGATTGTGAAGGCCATTCCAGAGAAGTACGAGTTTGTGAGCGACGTCTTGCTGATCCCTCGCGATTCCTTCTTGGAGGCAGAGTGGGCGCCATTCGCAGACGAAATGTGGGCACACGTTTGTGCGTCCGCCTCGCCTGCATTTTCTCGTGTTGCACGCAAGGCCTTCATTGATGCGAGTGAAAAGCGTCAAAGCCACGTGGAGCTGCTGTACACAAACCAAAAGGCTCTTACCTCTCAACGCAGCAAAGAGGCCCCGGGTTGGGTGGAGATTCGTGAGAATGGAATCATCTTTGGCTGGGATCTTACGCGAGTTATGTTTTCATCGGGCAACGTCACCGAAAAGGCTCGCATGGCAACCATCGGGTGCCGTGGGGAAACAATCGTGGACCTCTTCTGTGGCATTGGTTACTACGTTCTACCTTTTCTCGTGCACGGAGGCGCTGCGTTTGTCCACGCTTGCGAGTGGAATCCCAACTCGGTCGCAGCACTGCGTTTCAACTTGGAGCGCAACCACGTTGCAGATAGGTGCAAGGTGTACCTCGGTGACAACCGCGAGTCGGCCCCTACGATTGGAGCTGTGGCAGACCGTGTGAACTTGGGACTATTGCCTACGAGTGAGAAGGCTTGGCCATTGGCTGTGCAAGTGCTGAAACCCAGCGGTGGATGGTTCCATGTACACGACAATGTGGCTGTGGAGGATCGCGGAGCATGGGAACAGCGTGTGGTGGATACGATGCGCGAGCTTGCTCAGCAGTACGATAAGCAATGGACCATCACGTGCGAGCACGTGGAGAAGGTCAAGTCGTACGCCCCAAAAGTGTATCATCTTGTTGCTGACGTTCACTGCGTTCCCATTTAGCTGGCCTAGTTGACAGCGATAAATCATGAATCGGAGCTTGTAAACCCTTGCAAACCAGCAATTATGCTATATGAGACCCCGCCAAACAAAACGATACTAATATGCATCTAATTACTTTTGATACGGAGCACACCAAGATCAACGTCTTGCGGTCATTTTAATACATTTGCCTAACTTGCCTTTCAGCCGGACTTCCATAGTGTGCTGTGCCCAAAAGACTACATGTAGCAGGAATACCAAAGTAGCCAAAAATTAAAGCGTCATTACATTTTATGCAAACCCCAGACCCAATTCGTGGCCAAAATCCCAAAAAATGGCGTCGTCGTCCCCAAGCGACAAGCTGCGAACCGGTTCCTCGGATGACGGCGACGCGACCGCGGCCCGGGGCTTCTCGAAGCGCGGCGACGGCTTCTCTGTGCAGGAGACGGAGGGCCTGCTGCAGGAGGTGCGCGACCGCTGGCAGGAGGGCTGGGAGGTGATCACCGAGATGCACAACGCGCAGTTCCCCGGCCACAAGCGCACGTCCGGCTCGCTCAAGCGCAAGTTCTCCAAGTTGTATCGCATGAAGGTGGACGGGGGCACCAAGGAGAAGCACGCACGTGCCGCGGCTCTGGCCAAGAAGGTGCGCGAGGAGATGCGCGCCCAGCGGCGGGGCCTGGGCGTGCGCGGGCTCAGCGAGGACCTCCCAGGGGAGACCGACGGCGTCCAGGACGTGCACGAGGAGCTCAACGAGGTGGAGATAATCACGGCCCAGTCCACACAGGTCCAGGCGTTAGCGGACGCTGCCACGGAGCACGATCTGGGGCAGTTGACGCAGGGGGCGGGGCTGCGTGATGATGCGTGGCAGGCAGCGATCAATCGCTGGCCCATTGCTGGAGAGCGACTACGCACCTTGCGGACTCAGATCGCGAGCAATGAGCCGGCGTCAAGCCAGGACCTGGTACAGACTGTGCTGTTGGTACTACTGGAGTCGCAGCACCAACGGGACTTGGAGCGGGAACAGGAACGCGAGGAGCGTCGGCTGGAAAAGCAGCGCTGGCAGGAAGAAATACGCGAGCAGCGCCGCCGACACGAGCAGGAGCGCGTGGAGGATCGCCGCAGGAACGAACAGTTCATGCAGGTTATGACGACGGTCATGGCGCAGCTTGCTCAACAGCAGCGAGGCGGCGTGAACTGAGCATCACAAATATGCTACCTCGTTCAAGTTGAGCGTTGATGGTTGCGGCACGCGGTGCGTCCGTGTTAAGATGACGCCGAGTAATAGTGAATATGCCTTCATTTCCAGGATGATTCTTCGTTCACTTGCGACTGCTACAATCAAAGCTTCAACTTGACCCACTTCGACAACTGGTGGACTCAAATAACTTTGCATGGCTGTATGGCGATATGGCGTAATGGTAGTTACTACGTAGTAGTAGTAGATCACGGCGCCAGTATTCGGCGAGCACTCACAGCTGAAGCTCGAAGATAAAGTGGGCAAGAAGTGGTGTGAACCTCTTTGATAATTGATTCGAACTCGATGCAATGGCGAGTGCGGTTGTGCAACTCAATTCGCAGACACCATACCTATTGGAAACGACTCAGCGCTTGCTTGCGGACTAATTCTGTGGCCCGAAGCGACAGATCATAATGCAAACCAGAAAGCCGGTCCGAGCTTAGCATTCTGAGTCTCGCTGCTGGGCCGCGCCATTCTTCCCGACAAGCATCATCATCATCTGCATGAACTGCTCGTGTCTGCGGCGGTTCTCGGCGCGCTCTTCGGCGCGTTCTTCGTTGCGGCGGCGCCTCGCCTCGCGCTCTTCGTCGCGTCGGCGATCTTCTTCCTCTCTCCGCTGCTCCGTCTCTTCCTGTCGACGTTGCCGTTCCTCATCGCGACGCGTTCGCTCTTCCTCGCGATCCAAGTCCCGCTGGTACTGCGAGCGGAGGACCACCTTGAGCACAGACGTAAGCAAGTCGTCGTTCGGAGCCGGCGTCGCCTCCGGTGGGAAAATAGCTGCCGGGTTTTGCCACTCCAGACTCTGGCGCGGCGGCGTACGCGCTCGCACGCGTTGAGCAGGAGCAGGAGAGACAGCCGCCGAACCTGGAGTTGCAACTGGCGCTGGAGCAGGAGAACAACCTGTGATAATAGGCGTGGCGGCAGCCACCTCGGATGCGGTGTCCACCCAGCTGTGCTCGGACTCGGTAGCTCCGTCTTGGCCTCTCTCCTCACTCTGTGGTTGCTGGAACGAGTTCTCACTGGGCTCCACTTGGTCGCCATCGACGCTGGGCAGCGCCCCAGGAGCGGGCGGGACGCCCTCGATCATCTCCTTGTGCACCACATGAGCGAAGGTGATGGCCTGGTGGTTCTTGGCACCGCGCGGCGGGATGCTCGATCTGTAGAGCCGCGAGAACTTTTTCTTGAGCGAATCGGCCGAGCGGTTGTGCTTGGAAAACTGCTGGTTGTGCAGCTGCGCGATGACATCCCAGCCCTCGCGCCAGCGCGCACGCACCAGCTGCAGCAGGCCCATGGACTCGGCCTCCGTGAAGCCGTCCCCGCGGCGCTGCACGTGCAGTCCGACACGCCGCTTCATCTCAGAGCTCTCCATCGCGTCCGGCGGGGAAAAGCGCGCGGCCATTTTTTAGGGGGACCAAAGAATTTTTGGGTGGATCAAAACTGAACCGAATTAGGTCTAACCATATCGTACTTAGTGGGAATTTATGTGATTTTAATTCAATTTATCAAGTTGAGTTAGAGACAACTTTCAATCTTGCCCAGGATGCGTGCCATATCCTTCCGTTGTAGTCGTTAGTTCAAAGACGCAGTCATCCGGTCATGGTACAGCAACACTGAGAGTACCACGCCGTCGTCGTTGTACTCGATCTTGACAAAAGTCCACTCGCAGTAGTTCGAGACAATGCCCATGGCACTCCTCGACAGATGCGACTTAACGATCTCCATGGTCACCACCGCCTGTGCCAGTCCAGTTTGCAGCTTGTACTCTTCATAGGCCTCCTCGTCATCGCTGTCCCAATCGCATATTATTGCGCACTAGTCGCTCTCTCCAAATCCTTCGCCTGAATGACACAAACGTAGTTGTCGTTGTAGGACAGCACAACCTCCGTGTAACCAGAGATATTAAATATGCGCCGGTAGCTGTTTAGGTTTAGACCGGGGTGGATTTCCATAGGCGATCGCATTGCGGTCACGAAGCCCTTCACGATGGCGAAGAGCAAGTACTTCTTCTGGAAATCGCGGTCCTGCGGGGTATCAGGCACGCTGCGCATTTTGGTCAGCGCATCCACCACGGTGGTGACTACGCCGACCTCGGCGGGTACACACGGTTGTATGTAAGATTCTTGGCGGCACAAGCCTCTGAGGTGATGCAACTTGATTATATCCAGACTCGCAGGATGGAAGTCGTTTGGTCGGTTCAATCTTGAAAGCAGTGGCCGCCAGTGTCGATTGCGGCGGGTCAGCATGGCAATACCTGGACTGGTTATTAAAATATGAACGTTGTTTCTATGCGGTGCTCCTGCGAGCACGTACATATCTTGTATCTCGGCGTCGCTTCTGGTCATGTGGTCAATATTCTCCATGGTTCTGTAATGGGTCTGCTGAGACACAATACTTTAGCTTACACGTGTGCGCACGTGTATGAGGAAGCGTAGGAGTGTTTAATTTAGATTAAGTATACTTGTGTCCACAAGTATAATCAAACCTAAAGAAAGGGACTAAACGATAGCTTTGGTCTAAAATGAGAACTGAATTGATTGTTAACTGGGTTTCCTCCTAAAACTGATATCTATATTGAGGGGATCGCCATCGGATGGCTGGCAGAGTCCCTATCTAATGAACGACTCTTATTAGTAGAAATATGCTTCTTTCTACCAGTAATATCTCTTTGGATATGAATGTGGACCACTCTGTGGAGTGGTCAACCTGAATGTAG